>JAHWGI010001262.1:915000-1070000 GCA_029379305.1 Frankliniella fusca
TCACCCCAAAAGTTTTCTTAAGCCCGAGCGGACGCCAAGGTACTTCCAGTCCTGTTCTGAGCGAAGCCCCCTCCGCGTCATTAGACCCTCAACATGTCGCGGTCTAGGTAAAGCGACCGAGACAATTATAAAAATTAATTGATATTTATTTTCTTCCTTTTTTTGGGAGGGAAGAGGGGTCTGAGTGTAATTTTTTTGGAATTTTGTAAACCACCCGTGAGTGTGACCACCACGAATTTAGTGAAGTAACAGTAAAGGAGTGAAGCGTGAAGACGAATCTACGAGTGCCCTCTTGGAAAAGCTGCTGCCTGTGGATCGTTCCTGGAAACAGTGATGAGAAAAGCTGCTGCCTAAGGTGCGCTCCTTGAAATGGCGTACGTGAAAAGCTGTTGCCTGAGGGGTGGTCCTGGAAATGGCGTAAGAGAAAAGCTGCTGCCTGAGGGGCGGTCCTGGAAATGGCGTAAGAGAAAAGCTGCTGCCTGAGGGGTGGTCCTGGAAATAGCGTAAGAGAAAAGCTGCTGCCTGAGGGGCGTTCCTGGAATTGGCGTAAGAGAAAAGCTGCTGCCTGAGGGGCGGTCCTGGAAATGGCGTAAGAGAAAAGCTGCTGCCTGAGGGGCGGTCCTGGAAATGGCGTAAGAGAAAAGCTGCTGCCTGAGGGGCGGTCCTGGAAATGGCGTAAGAGAAAAGCTGCTGCCTGAGGGGTGGTCCTGGAAATGGCGTAAGAGAAAAGCTGCTGCCTGAGGGGCGGTCCTGGAAATGGCGTGAGAGAAAAGCTGCTGCATGAGGGGTGGTCCTGGAAATGGCGTAAGAGAAAAGCTTCTGCCTGAGGGGTGGTCCTGGAAATGGAGTAAGAGAAAAGCTGCTGCATGAGGGGCGGTCCTGGAAATGGAGTAAGAGAAAAGCTGCTGCATGAGGGGCGGTCCTGGAAATGGCGTAAGAGAAAAGCTGCTGCCTGAGGGGGGCGAGAGGGATGCAAGCGCCGGGAGAAAAAATCCTTTGGTAAAAATGGCAAAGGAGGAAAAAATTTAGGAAACTGACAACTCTTTAGCTTAAACACGTTTTACATATTTCTGAAAATGTCTTTAGTATTGATACTCGTTTCTCGCACAAACCTAGTTTTGGGGCTAAATTTCTAATTACCTTCGGGATGTTGCTGTATTCAGGATTGGGTACGGACAATTTGGGAATGACTATAACCTCTGTATTCCGGTAATGAACCATTTCTCCCCGGTGCTTCCAGAGCTTGGCGCCTGCCGCTGTGGGTGCTCGCAGCGCTGTCCGCGGCCCGGGTGCAGGGCGACAGGTGAGTCAAGAGCATCTATAACTCGCGCCCCGTTCCCAGCGCCCAAGGGGGAAACGACTCTGAAATTTTTCACTGTGAAAAATACTCGTAAGGGTTACGGGAAAATTTTCCATGATAAAAGTCGTAAAATTACAATTTGAAGTTGTAAATTTACAAGCACTCCCTATCGACTTGGAATTGACCGACGAGCAAGAATGGTCTGTCGTAAACTTACGACTTATTTTGTAAATCAGAATTACAAAAAATGTCGTAAATTTACGAGGATATTTTTCACAGTGTTGTACACCTCGGAATTCAGGTAAAATTAAGGCAAAGTCAGAAAAAAATAGAAAAATTCAGATAGGTAAACTTCTAAAATTCACAAAAAAAAAAATCTCAAAATATCTACACCAAAAGTCAGAGCTGTTTCCCCCTCTCCCCGCACCCTGCGCTGACCGTGTCCGCACCCGACTATCGCCGCCGCCCCCACTCCATACAGTACGTCCTGCTCAGGTGCCCCGCCCGCCGCCCTGCGCTCTGCGACGAGCTCAGCAATCAGTACCGGACGTACGACGGCTCCTGCAACAACCAGGTGGACACCAGCATGGGCATGTCCAGCACCAACCTGCTCAGGGTCCTCCAGCCCGACTACGCCAACGGTACTGCACCCCGCTGCGCGCTGCGCCCCGCCCGGGAGGCAGGCAGCCCACCGCACGCCCTCTGCCGTCTCGTTCCGAAGACATCGCTCTCGCGCCTTCTCCGTCCTTGTCGCACTCCGCGCCATCCCCAACATTGGGCGACAAGGACGGAGGTGCGAGAGCGATCTTCTGAATCAGACGGCTGCTCTCTGGAGGGTCATCGGAGTGCTCCCGCTCCCAGCGACTGTCTCGAACGTGCAACTGCCGGGTCGAGTCTTAAGGGTTCGAGGTCGAGACTCGAAGGAAACTATGTGGGATCCTGAAGCTCGAACAGTCAAGAGTCGACCCGAAAGGTTCGAGACTATCGAATGACCCTCCCCTCCGGCCCGCTCTGCCGCAGGGATCCACTCGCCGCGGGGCTCCCGGGCGCACCGCGTGCTGCCGAGCGCGCGCCGCCTCGTCACCACCCTCCACAAGGACAAGGACGTCCCCAGCAAGGTGTCCAACATCATGGTCATGACCTGGGCGCAGCTCTTGTCGCACGACGTGTCCCAGATCCAGGCGTCGTTCCCGCGCCGTGAGTATAGAGTGCACGAGTGCACAGCTCGGCGGGGCTACGGGGTCGTCCAGATACTACGTGACCTAGAAGGTTACAAAGATTATGGGCCCTCATTAAGTTCAGGAAAACCTCCCGAATGTAAACAGATCCCATACTATTTGTACCCAGGGGTAAAAATATTATGATGGTCTAGCCGGCGGCCAGTGCTGCAGCGCGGACAACGTGACGGACACGTGCGACCGCATCTCCGTGCCCGCCGACGACCCGTTCTACTCGCGCTTCGGCGTCCGGTGCATCGGCGTAGAGAGGTCCGGGTCGTCACCCTGCGCGGTAAGGTCATGCCACTGTCAAAGGTGCAACTCTCACAAGTGTAACTGTCAAATAAGGTGTAACTGTCAAAGATGTAACTGTCAAATAAGTAACTGGGATATGTGTAACTGAGATTTGTTTGACTGTGAAATGTGTGACTGTGAAATGTGTGACTGTAAAATGTGTGACTGTAAAATGAATGATTGCGAAATGTGTGACTGTGAAATGTGTGACTGTGAAATGTGTGACTCTCAAAGGAGTGATTGTCAAAGGTGTGACTGTCAAAGGCGTGATTGTGAAATGTGTGACTGTAAAATGTGACAGTGAAATGTGTGACAGTGAAATGTGTGACAGTGAAATGTGTGACAGTGAAATGTGTGACAGTGAAATGTGTGACTGTGAAATGTGTGACTGTGAAATGTGTGACTATGAAATGTGTGACTGTGAAATGTGTGACTATCAAAGGAGTGATTGTCAAAGGTGTGACTGTCAAAGGCGTGACTGTGAAATGTGTGAGTGTAAAATGTGTGACAGTGAAATGTGTGACAGTGAAATGTGTAACAGTGTGACAGTGAAATGTGTGACTGTGAAATGTGTGATTGTGAAATGTGTGACTGTGAAATGTTTGACTCTGAAATGTGTGCCTGTCAAAGGTGTGAATGTGAAATGTGCATCTGTCGAAGGTGTGCCAGTCAAAGGTGTGAGTGTGAAACGTGTAACTGTTCCCTGCTCTCCCCGCAGACCCGCGCCCACGAGCAGGTGAACCTGGTGACGCACTGGCTGGACGCGTCCTTCGTGTACGGCTCCACTCAGCACGCCGCCCTCCACCTGCGCGAGCGCCGCGGCGGCCGCCTCCGCACCCAGTTCATCCAGGCCGAGGAGTTCCTGCCCCGGAGCGCCACGGGCCGCATGGAGGCAGGTCGGTCAGAGTGGGTGGCTGTCAACGCTGTCGCTGTCAAAGTGGCACAGCTGTCAAAGTTACAGCCGTCAACGTTGCAGCTGACAAGTATGCAGCAGTCAAAGTTTCAGCCGTCAAAGTTGCAGCTGACAAAAGTATGCAGCAGTCAAAGTTGCATCTGTCAAAGTTTCAGCTGTCAAAGTTGCAGCCGCCAAAGTTGCAGCTGACAAAGTTGCAGCTGACAAAGTTGCAGCTGACAAAGTTGCAGCTGTCAAAGTTGCAGTTGTCAAAGTTGCAGCCGTCAAAATTTGCAGCTGTCAAAGTGGCAGGTGTTTAAGTTGCATTTGTTATTGGCAGGTGACGGCCGCGTGTCGGTGACGCCCATGCTGGCCGCGCTGCAGACGCTGTTCCTGCGCGAGCACAACCGCATCGCCAGGAAGCTGTCCGAGATCAACCTGGACTGGTCCGACGAGGACCTGTACCAGGAGTCGCGGCGCGTCGTGGTGGCCGAGTGGCAGCTGCTCACCTACCGCGACTGGCTGCAGTGGCTCATCGGTGAGCGACCCGACAAAAAATTATTGTTCAAAAAATAAAAGTGAAATCAAGAAGAAAAATTCAGAAAAAATCCGAAAAATCGTGAGAAAATTACCAAACACAGAAGAAAAAAATTTGAAAGAAAAAATCAAAAATTGGGGTAAAAGATAAAAATTTATCAAAAATAGATCAATTTTCCTTGAAAAATGAAAGGAAAATCGACATATAAAAACAAAGAAAAAAATCAACTGTACACATTTTGAAAGAGTGATCCCCCTCGCGACCTCCACCCTCCAAACTGGCCGCGGGGCTATTTCGACCACTTTGTGACCACTGTGCGCGGCCGTAGGGACGGACGCGGTGCAGAGCGAGGGCCTGCTGCCATCCCTGCGCCACGGCAGCGCAGACTACGACCACAAGGTGGACGCCTCGACCGCCAACGACTTCACCACCGGCGCGTACCGCGGCTTCCACTCCATGATCGCCAACGACATCTGGTTCATGGACGGGCGGGACAGGGTGCGGGAGCGGCGCCTGCTGAGCGACGTGCGCGCCGACGCCATCCTGCACCCCGTCACCTTCAAGCGCATCGTACTGGGCATGGTGTACCAGCCCCGCCAGCGCAACGACAAGTTCATCGCGGACGAGGTATGGAGGGGGAAACAACTCGGAACAATAGGGTACAAACTTTGTGAATTTTTGTGAAGTTTCCTGAACTTTTGTGAACTTTAATTTTTTTAATTCTTTGCAAGTTTTCCTTGACGTTTTCACAATTTCTGAGGGGAATTTTTTTAAAAAATTTCCATGATGTTCATTGATATTTCCAAATTATTAGAAAATTTTCTGTGAGGTGTTCAAAAATGTCAGAGTTGTCTTCTCCTCGGAGGGATCGCTCGCGAACTACGTGCCCTTAAGGAGATGGGGTACAGCAGTGTGGGCTGGGCCCCGAGTGCGCGATGAACCTCTACCTCTATGAACAAAATACGTACCTCTAAAAATCTACATCTAGCGAACGAAATCTTTCGAGCCGCGACACTTTTGAGAACAGTACCGCCCCGGCACCGGCCTGCAGGTCACCAACAGGATGTTCCGCAGCGGGAATAAGGCCTTCGGGAGCGACCTCGCCGCCGTGGACATCGAGCGCGGCCGCGAGCACGGCCTGCCCGGCTACAACGCGTACCGCCAGCACTGCGGGCTGCGCCGCGCCCGAACCTTCCAGCAGTTCAACGACACCATCTCCTCCGAGGTGAGGGGAGTCAGTTGGGTTGCCTACCCGCACGGCGCGTCCGCGAGACTCACCTCCTCCCTCCTGTTGCTGCTGCTGCTGCCCGCAGAACATCGCGCTGCTCCGCCGGTTCTACGATTCCCCCGACGACGTGGACCTACTGGCCGGCGGGCTCCTAGAGAAGGTCGACGACACCTCCCCGCTGGCGAGCATCACCTCCCCGACGCTGCGCTGCGTCGTCGTCGACCAGTTCAAGCGGTGGAAGAGGGGCGACCGCTTCTTCTTCGACCTCAACAAGCGCCCGTCCAGCTTCACGCCCGGTGCGTGCCGAGCAGCGGGGAAACAACTCTGCTGAACTTTGGTCCACAAATGTCGCGAATTTATCTAAATAGTTTTAGGAATTAATGTTTTTTTGGTCCATTCTTTTTTCTTCTTCTTCAGTGTAGTCTTTTAAATTTCAAACTGTCGGCACAGCTTTTGTAAATAACTGTCGAGATTTTTTTCATCTTCTGGATTTTTCTGGTCTTTTTTGAATTTCTCAAAACCACGAGGTGTACAAAAATTTCAGAGTTGTGTCTCTCTCGGTGTGCTGAGTTATTAATTTTATTTTTAATATTTATGTCTTTGTTGCGTTCCCTTAACGCGGTCCGCCGCGTGCCATACAGCTCAGCTGCAGGAGATCGGCAAGGTGACCATGGCCCGCGTCATTTGCGACAACACCGCGGGCGTCACCACGATCCCGCGAGACGTGTTCCTCAACCTGGGCGTCCTCGGGTGAGTGAGTGAGTGAGTGAGTGAGTGAGTGAGTGAGTGAGTGAGTGAGTGAGTGAGTGAGTGAGTGAGTGAGTGAGTGAGTGAGTGAGTGAGTGAGTGTGAGAAGAGGGGGAAACAAACTCTGAAATTTGTGTACACCTCATAATTCAGGAAAATTTAGAAAACTTTAGAATTCTTTAAAAAAATTCACAAAAAATTATGAGAAATGCAGGAAAATTCAGAGAAATTCAACAAAAATTGTGAGAAATTCTAGAAAAAAAACACAAATTTTCAGTTAAAATTCACAGAATTTGTACACCTAAATTCAGAGTTGTTTCCCCCTCGGTGTGAGAGCCGTGCCCACCGAGTGCGACAACGTCCACGGACGGACGGAGACCCCGCAAGGATTCACGTGCGCTTGTCATATGCATATATTTATTACGTTTCGATATGGCGACGACGATGTTCTCCTCCTCTGCGCGCGGAGGCGCCTGGAGGTAGGCCAGCCCGCCGTGCACCCCTGTGCGCCCCGCGCGCCTGCTGCCTACCGCACAGGCGCCCCTACCTCACGGCGTCGTCTCAAACCGAGGAAACAACTCTGAATTTCACAGTACAGATTCAGCGATATTTTTTCTGTCAGTTTCAACGAGATTTGAAAATTTTCGTGAATTTTTACTGATTATTTTAGCAAATATTTGATTGAATTTGTCCTTCATGTATTGAAAAATTTCGATTTTTTTTTTTTTTTTTTTTTTTTTTTTTGCAAATTTTACTGTATTTTCCAGGATTTTTTCCCGGGTGTTTTCAGCATTTTTTTCTGACGTGCTGGTTGTCCAAAGATTTCAGAGTTGTTTCCTCTCTCGGTGTCTGCCTGCAGCAACAAGGAGGTGTCCTGCGAGGACCTGCCCTCCATGGACCTGCGCGCGTGGCGAGGGCGGCCGCCCAGCGCCGGCTAGCGAGAGACCGCCGCGCGCACGACAAGAAGAGCGTCGTCAAGAAGGAGGACTGTTACTTCTACTCGCCGCGGCCGTCTCGGTGCTCCTGCCAGTGGCTGAGGTCCACCTCCGGCAGCTCGCTGCACGGCACGTTCTCATTCCTGTGGGAAAAAAAAAATGAAACCTGTTAATCGATCTAATAAAAGACACGTTTACACAACAACAGACTGAGAGTTCAAGGTAAAGCGGCACGCTTACCCTCGGAAGCCAATTTTGATGAAAGGGTCGCGTGGGACGAAGTCGAAGCCGGCCACGTTGTCGCAGAGGAGCCTCGCAACAGAGGTCCCTTCCAGCGCTAGGATTTGCTCTGCCACGAATAAAACATTAATTTTATCGATCAGCATCGGCACGAAAGCTGGCCGTCACTGCGGCCCCACACTGAAAATCTAAGAGTCATTATTCTCGCTCTCATACGAAAGAGAATTTGAGGGCAATTTTATTACTCTTTGGAGAGAGATATTTTTTCCTCGCTCTATTTGAGAGAGAATTCTGTAACCTCGCACGAATAAATTGAGGATTAGTGATCAATTAAAGTCAGGCTAAAAAAAAATCCTCACTCAAATAAAGTAAGGTAAAAACTATCCCGCTCGAAAAGAGTGAGATTAAAAATTCTCACTCCTTTTAAGCTTGGAAATGTGCCCTCACTCCTTTTTGGGTGTGAAATTGGATTCGGGGGTTTGCAGGGCAAAAAGGGGGTTCGCGAGGCTGCAGCTTCAACCCCGCGGATGTGAGTACAAGGATGTGAGTACAAGGAGGAAAGGATGATGGAGAGAGCGGAAGGAAAAGAGAAGGCAAAAGAGGGAGACTGGGAGGAGGAACGGAGTTAGATCGAAGTAAAACGGAGTAAAAGAGGGGTAAAAAGCGAGGGGGGATTTACATCGGAGTAATATTCTACTCGTATACAGACTACCCCGCCGCGAAAAAGTCTTGGCGCCGCACGGGTGCAATAAGTTCACGTTCATGACGACGTTGATGATCATCACCTTCCCGCAACGAGTGAGCGAATCCGGCGAAGTTGTAGAAAAAGCGATCGGCGAACCGCCAGCGCCAGAACTGGTCCTCGAGCATGGCCTGGTAGGTGGGTCCGAACAGGAGGGCGCCGTGGGCGCGCCGCTCCAGCAGGGCGCCGACGTAGAGGTCCACGTCGAACACGTGCTCGTACACCTGCCGCAGCTCGGACACGTCCTGCGCCAGGGGAATCCTTGTTCAAAACATGTGCTCGAGACGAGAAAAGCTTTAATCTGGGAAACATTGGAAAACTGCCGGGACATTATTTTCAAAGAGCGAAACAAATCTCGGAAAACCCCGAGGGGTAAAGAGTTTTGAAATTTTTGTACACCTCGAATTCATGAAAAATTCAGAGAAATTCATTGTAAAAAAAATCAGATGAATTCAGGAAAATTCACAAGACTTTACCAAAATTTACAGAATTTTAGGAAAAACCGGGAAAAACTCCACTAAAAACCCACAAGAAATCACAAAAACTTACTAAACAGCCACCAAAAATTCATTTTATTTGTATGTGCCAAAATTCAGGGTTGTTTCCCCTCGGAAAAACCGTAGCGAATAATTAAAAAAAAAATTCTGGACCATTCTGGCGACTGTGAAGTTGTGCTCACCTCCCAGCTGATGGTGTCCAGCAGGTCGTCGAAGCTGGAGGCCTCGGGCAGGCCGGCGAGCCGGCGGTACGCGACGTAGCCGGGCAGGCCGTGGTCCCGGCCCCGCTGGATGTCCACGGCGGCGAGGTTGTTGCCCCAGCGCCGGCCATCCGGGGCGCGCACTGGCTCGTACTGCTCCGTGATCTGCGGGACGGGCATCGACATTTCGACATCGAGGTCGAGGTTTCCGTATTTCGCTTATTTCTATATTTCGATAATGTCAATATTTCGATACTTTCGGCATTTCGATAGTTCGATGATTTCGGTGCGTCAACGATGCGATACTTCGATAATTTCGATAACCGATAGCGAAAAAAGTTTCGATAAAAAAAAAGTCATCGAACCTCGATGTAACGAAATATTATAATCGCAGGACAGTATGTACCTCGTTGTCCATCCAGCGGTCCAGGTCCTGGGACTGCTGGTAGGCGAGGCCCTGCAGCACGTCGCGCAGGCCGCGCGCCCGCTCCAGCAGAGGCGCCGGGTTGTCGAACCACTCGCCGAGGGCCTCGGTGCGGGCGGCAGCGGCGGCCTCCTCGTCGCCGTGGCCCTGCCGACCCCTGGAGTAGCCCCCTCCTCCCGCACCCCGCCGCGGACCGCCCATGCCCACCCAGAAGTCGCCCTGCACCATGCTGTGCAGCGAGCGGAAGGCGGCCGTCGTCACGTCGTTGGCCGTGCGCGGGTCCACGTCGGCGTAGTACTCGGAGCGCGGCGTGGCTCCTTGCGGCACCAGCCCCAGCCGCTTGACGCTGTCCTCGCCTGCGGGAGGAGAAGAGAACCTTCATCGTGGTGCTCGTGAGACGCTTAGGCGGAGGGGACCTTAGGAATCGTTAAAAGGACAAACTTCGTGTCTTTGAGGGAAAGGGGTTGGGGGGGGGCGTAAAAATATTGCGCGGGCCCTCGATTCAGGACGGTCGGAACGGTCGCTTCAAAAGATCACCGTACGGCCCGGTACGACCCAAAAAATCACATAAAAAAATAAAATAAAATTTAAAAAATCAAAATTAATTACGGAAGCTACAGAAAAATCCGAAAATTCGAGAAAAATAAACAAAACATCGAAATGAAATTGGTAAAAATTCAGAAATGGGTGTAAAAGATCAAAACTTATCAGAACGTGACAAAAAAAAAAATCGCACATTTTGTGTGCGTGAACCCCTCCTCGGTGTACGCCACGCGTGGCGCCCGTACGCACCGAGCAGCCACCGCAGCCAGTCCCGGTACGTGATGAGCTGCCACTCGGCGACCACGACGCGGCGCGCCTCCTGGTAGACGCGCTCGTCCTCCCAGTGCGGGTTGAGGTCGGCGAGCGCGGCGGCGACACGGTTGTGCTCGCGCAGGAGCAGCGTCTGCAGCCCGGCCAGCATGGGGTTCTGGTTCGCGCGCAGGTCGCCCGTCAAGTAGCACGCCGGCGACGAGGACGACGTCGTGGACGACGGCGAGGACGTCGTGGACGACGTGGAGGACGACGCCGACGGTATCGAGGACGAGCAGAGGGGCGCCGAGGTCGCGTCCGACGGCGGGAACTGCCCTATCCAGCCCTCGCCGCCCCAGCCCTCGCCGACGTCACGGGCGCGGAGCTGGCCGCCCTCGCCCGAGCGCAGGCGCTTCGCCGTCGCCGCGTCCGAGCCGTAGACGAAGGACGCGTCCATGAAGTGCGACACCGACGTCAGCTGCTCGTCGTAGGCGCCGCCGGCCGCGCACGACGTGCTGTTGGTGCGGGTGAGTGGCAGGCAGGACACGCGGAACTGGCTGTAGAACGGGTCGTCGTACGGCACGGGGATGGGCAGGCACCTGTCGCCGGGGTCGCGGCCGGCGCCTCGCTCACAGCATGGCCCCGTCGCTGAACAAGAGTGTAACCACGACTTCACACACCTGCAAGTGCGCGTCATTGAAACGCGTTTATATTGGGTTTTCGCTGCGAGGCGGGCCGCCGTATACCTTGGTTCTTGGGCGCCTTGATGAACGCCGTGTCGTGGCTGATGAGCTGCGCCCAGATGACGAACAAGTGCGTCGTGAGGAACTCGTGGTGCACCTCGGGCATGAGGCGGGTCACCACCTCCTGCGCCGAGGGCAGCGGCTGACCGCGCTGTCCGCGCCGGGCCGCGCCCCGACCTGCATGAGGGAGAAAGAGAGCGTCGCAACCGGAGACCACAGAGCAGGCGGGTGTCACACACTTGTAGCTTTGTAAGTGTAACACAATTTTAGCTGTGAGCGTACACTGTGAGAAATTCTTGTGCCGGGTACGGGAAAATTGGAAAATTTTCCATGAGAGGTCCTGTACAATTACGATTCATATTGTAAATTTTTTATAACTATACGTATCAACTCAGAATCGATTGGTCTGCAACAAAGGCGAAAAGCGTAAAGACGTACATGTGCGAGATATGTTGCACATAGTGAAATTCAAAATATATTGTACATCTACGGAAATATTTCCCACAGTGTAACTCACTTTTAGCTGTGCGTGTAACACTCTTTTAGCCGCTCTGTGAGTGTAAAACATTTGTTGGTGTGCGTTTGTGTGTCACACACTTTCAGATGTGTGAGCGTCAGACACTTGTAAGTGTATGAGTGTAATACACTTGTAGGACTGTGTGTTTGTGTTACACACTTGCAGGTGTATGGGAGTGTCAGGTATTTTCAAGATTCTAATCTCACAATTGACCAAATAAAAATATATCGTAAGGTTATAAAAAAATATCAATCAAGATTGGTATTGATAGCAGATGATACCGCACCGCAAGAGAAATTGCTATGGGGTGCGACAATTTGTGTGTGAACGCACACGATGTAAACGACGAACGACGCGTGCCTGCGGGGTTGGGAAGGAAAGGGGTGGGAGGGGTCCGCCGGCGGCGTGGCGGACCAAAGCGGTCGCTGGCAGGGAGGAGCTGCGCGCGGGGAGAAGGTGTCATTGTTCCGCGCAGACTGCGCGTCAGGCAGCCATGCCCCAGCAGCGCCACCCTATATTATTGTACAGTTGCGATTGGTTTCTGGACTCGAGAGTACAAGCTAGCTGACACCTTAGTGTCTTGCACTGTTCTGAAAGTAAAGAAAGTAAAGGTATCATCTGCTAAAAAGATAAAAATTGCGTACCATCGGCATAGGCGGGGTGCAATACCCTGTAGAGGGGAGTGTTGGCGCGTCCGAGCCAGGGGAAGCGGGGGTTGTTGCAGGAGCCGTCGTGCGGGCGGAACAGCAGGACCGGAGGACACGTGGTGGACAGGAACTCGCAGCTGGAAAACCACCCGCAACTGCTATAGAACTGGAAACCCAAGTGTGTGAATGTCACACACTTCCAGGTGTGCGAATGCCCATTCGTGCTTTTGGAGGCCAAAGTGTGTGAATTGCCAAGGAAATCTCACACCTTTACGCCCTCGCGACATTCGCACACTTGTGTAGTAGGGGTGGAAGATCAAGATTTATCAAAAAGTGACAAATTTCCTTTTAAAAATCTAAAGAAAAAATCAAAACAACCAAAAGAAAAAAAATCCTGTACACATTTGTACCAGGTGGCTGATTAACCTCAGGCACTTTTTGTACTATGCAACCCGCCCGCACAGCTCCATCCGGCACTGCATACCCATCAGGCGCTGGGGACCGGCTTAAAGCGCGGACGCTCAGCTCCGCCACTGTTGTTGCAGCCAACGCCCCGAAAGTGCCCTCTAGTGGTTCACGCGGTCTACGGCAGGGCGTCCGCACTTGGAGCCGGTCCCCGGCGCCTGATAGGTATGCAGTCCCGGGTGGAGCGGTGCGGGCGGGCTGCATAATGTACAAGAAGTGCCCGGGGTCAATCAGCCACCTGGTATGAGTGATTCAAGACTTGAACACCAAAATTCAGAATTAGTCGTGCGCTCGGTCCGACATGTCTCACTCGTCCTGGACTCCGGCGTCAGCGGCAGCGGCGGGCACGGCGCTGAGGTACATAATGGCCGCGCTCATGACCAGCAGCGCGGTGGAGCAGGAGCGGCTGAGCGACAGCAGCCGCCGCCCGGGCGGCAGGCCCAGCATCACGCCGGCGCAGAGGCAGAAGCGCGCGTCCCCCAGGAGGACGCCGAGGATACGGCGGAGGTTCGGGAGGATAAGGAACAGCAGGGTCGCCAGGAGCACGGGGTGCGGCTTCCTCATTGCTCGCTGACCGACTGGCCCCAGGCCCCGGGGAGCAGCAGGGCGATCCCGCGAGCGGCGACATCGTCACCTCTCTGTCCTTGTCGCACTCACGGGGCCGTCCCGTAAGGAGCGAGAGAGAGGGAGGACGCTACTGAACGATACCCTGAATCCGCCCGCTGGCGTGCCTCGAGCAGGCCGCCTGCGCCTCGCGCGTGCCTCGCGCTTGCCCGGGGCTCACCGAGATAACTCGTCCTGCCCGCCCCGTCACATACGGGGGTTCGGCCGTGCAGCGCGCCCGCCAGACGTGATGATAGCCACAGTCACACCAAAGTCAGACAAGAAAAATGAGTTGTTTTACTGCATGGTTGCCGTTTTCTGCAACACGACACCCTGTTGTAAGATTTTTTTCCTCGCGCTGTTTAAGACAGTTGCATGTATTTTGATTTTGATTTATTTTTTCTAACCGTTCGGTCACTTTGCGCAGTTTTTGTTGCATGAGGGATTGAAATATCGAAATCCAGCTCACGCACACAACACGCCATACGGTAAAAACAAGCCCTGGGATCCCCAGGGATATAGTTGGAAACCAGGAGATGCCCTGGAAATGATATCCAGGGGATCTCCTGGTTTATCCAACTACCGTGGGAATCCCAAGGCTAATTTTTACCGTGAACCCCTGCGTAACGGTGTTAACGTTCTATTGTACCCAAGGGATGGTATACTGACGTATTTTTGCTGGAACGAGAGTATTTTTTGAGAGATAAGAGTCCGAAGGTCTCACTCACTACAAAGTACCAGAAGGGGCTGGTACCAGGACCAGGCAGAAAAGATTAGGGGTACTCCGGCCATTTTTTTGCAAAACTTGCTGATACCAGGGTATTTTCCAAAAGATAAGAGATAGACGGGGGTGAGGAGAGAGTACACTGTAATACAGGGTGTCGAGCAGCAATCGAATATCAAATTCAAGGGTTTTTCCCGGTATTCCCGGGCAAAAAATCACTAAAATACAAGCGTATTTTAGGGGCTTTGCCGACGCAAAATTTTTCTCACAGAGGTCTGAATTTTTTTTACAAAGGCCCCAAAAAATTAGCAATTAGCGCAGCGCGGAGCTCAAGTCGGCTCAAGTACTGGGTAATGAGCGGTTAAACCAAACATCGCCCGATCAGAGAAATTATTTCAAAAGCATAACTCCATTTGAGAGATGACTTTTAAATGTCACCTATTTTGATGATTCATATCCTCCAATTCACTTAATTAGAGTGATTTTTAGATAATGTCTCATTTCCAGAGATTCCTGAACACTTAAAAAAAGCAAGAGAAAATAAAATATCGCTCTTTCTCGATGAGAAATCTGCCTCTGGCATGTGCAGTGGGCAGTGGGGGTACATTTGGCGGGCGGTCACGTGCCTGACGGTATGCACGGTCACGTCCCCTGCACGTCCCGCTCCGTACGGACCAGCAGGGCCCGGCCGGCCCGTGCGATCCTATACCCCCCAAGCCGAGCCGAGCCGAGCCGAGCCGCGCGTATAGCGGATCGGTTAACTTCCGACGGGAGGGAGGGATACGCACTTCGCAGACAGAAAAAAAATAATATAGCAGTGATTTTAGAAGGCAATAACTCTTTTGTCTGAAAAAAATAAAATGTGTGAAATGTGTGAACCGGATGCCATCAAAATTGCACAGAGGGATATTTTAACAACTGACCCCTTATAGCATATTGACATATTTTTCTCGTGTGTTGGTCTAGGCGATCTGGAAAAAGGAATTTTTGTCGGAAGTGAAAATACTTGACACGCGCGTAAATTACCTTATCAGCAAGAGAACCCGCACTGTTAAAAAATTATTGTGATTTCCCAGCACTTCCTCGATACGGAACGATTGTGAAATCCCAACACTTCTCTGAAATCAGAAATAAGGGACACTTTTGCTGCCTCAAAGTGAAACATTTTGTCTGACAGTCCACCATATTTTTGAAGCGAGTCTATTTTAAATACGGAGGACAGTTGTAATTTCCCGAAGAGTTGTGATTAAAATACAGAGGCCAGTTGTAATTTCCCGAAGAGTTCTGGTTTAAATACAGAGGACAGTTGCAATTTCCCGAAGAGTTTTTAAATACAGAGGCCAGTTGTAATGTCCCGAAGAGTTCTTGTTTAAATACAGAGGACTGTTAATTTAACGAAGAGTTCTGGCAACTTTTTTCACAACACAGGTGCTGTGAATTTTCCATCATTTTTTTAACAGTTCGCCTGCTTTTCCATGAGTAGCATAACAGCAAACGTCGTGGTCGGGGACCACTTAAAATTTACATAAGAATATAATTTTTTGAAAAATATTCCGCAATTATGGAATGTATGTACCATAATGTGGAATATATTTATAATTTTCTTCTTTTTTTTTCGGGTTGTTTCAGTATGCGGTTATTTCACGTATCCAGTTTAATTCAGGCCCAGGCTGGTGCATCATCCCCTTGATCATCCCTCAAGTCCCCGGATGCTCTCCGATCGCCCCTCGGTCCCCGCCCCCCCCCTTTCCCCCCTCCCCTCCAGCAGTAATATTTTGTGCTTTCCCGTCACGGCACGATGCCCCTCCCGCATTCCTGTTGTTACGTTGTCGGTTCTGCTCGCTGCCGCATCGCATCAGTCGAAATGGTGTCTGCTCAGGTCGACGGCAGGCAGCAGGATTCGAGGATCTTTATTGTTTTCGATCTCCGCCGCGCGAACACGCTCTGCACACTGCCGAGTAATTAATGACCGGTAGGAAGGGCTGGGAAGGCGCGTGGCGGGGCGGGGCGGGGCAGGGTGGGGCAGGGTGGGGCGGGGTAGGGCGGGGCGGGCAGGGCGGGGGGCTAGCGGTCCCACGCCCACCTCAGCAGCACAACACGCTCGTTTCAAACCGTCGGCGCGCGCGTGTTCCCAGAACGGCCCCTGCCACGCCGACCCTGCCTGCAGCGCCCGGCAGCCACAGCTTCAAATCCGGTGCGAATTTTCCAATGTCCGCTGCTGCAGCTGCCCTTGTGCCTCTGCACTCCGCGCAGGAATACCTTTTGGCTGACAGGCAAATTGCAATGCGCATGCGCAGCACGGGTGGGAGACAGGCCGCGAGGGGCAGTGGCGCCCCACCCACCTCCCACGGTCTAGATAGGTGTGCAGTCAACCGGCCAGGACGACGACGACGTCGACGACGCGACGGCGCGGCCCTAGGCCCGGCCAGGTGCCCGTCAACTCCAGGAGGGGGGAGGACATGGGGGGGCCGGCGGCCGGCGGCGGCGCGGCGTCCTGAACGAGGGCGACATGACATGGGAGTCGCCTCACGAACGCGCGCGCAGTCTCTGTCTCTCTCTCTCTCTCTCTCTCACACACACACACACACACACACGCACGCACGCACGCAGGGGATATTTCGCAGGATCCCCTTTGAGCCGGGTGGTCTGTCCTGCGCCATGGCGCGGCGCGTATTTTTCGCAGAAGCGGGAGGGTCACCCCTGCTCGGCGGCCCTCCTCGCTCCCTGTGCGTCTGGCCGTCCCGGCCGCTGCCAGCGTGAGTGGCCAGCGCGATCATGAAGAAATAAAGTCGAAAAGGAAGTCGATTTGATTTTTACTAGTCGCAAACCAAAATAAAAAAAAAATCAAATATTAAAGGAAACAAAAACAATTTTTTTTAATGTAAATTGAAAACTTTGCGAATCACAAAATTGCGGAAATTGGTAATCGACTTTGATTTTTGATTTATTGCGATTAGAGGAAACTGAAATCTATTTGTCAAAACAATGGTCGATTCCCAAAATTAATCGAAAGATTGCACGGGCCTAGCGAATACGGCGTGGATGGTGACGGAGCTAAAAGGTGTACCACAAAGGCGGTCCTCAGCAGTGCCAAAAGTATTCTACAACTTAAGGGAGCTCGGAACATATCCACATATCCCCATTGCCATCAGCATCTCTCAGAATTTCGAGGGTTTTTCTTTTTTAGTAATAAATTTACAGGGTTTTGCAAGAGGCTCACAGTTATATCCAGATTTCTTACAGACGATTCGATGAAAAATTGACAATGAAACCTTAATCCGTAAGTTTTTCACGCAGCACAAAACTTGTACAACAGCCGTAACCTACGAAAAACAATTAAAAATATCCAGGAAAAAACTCGAATATTTGTTAAAATTTGGATCTTTCTTTTCACGATTAAAAAAAATATTCTGGCATGTCGTGAATTGTTTGCCTTGGATCTTGACGTACCCGTATCAAAATTTGCAAAGCCAGAATTTATTTGCAGTCGATAGGAAACATATGCAGCATCTTGAAAGAGCCGTACATTCTATTCCAAAAATTTGCAATAAATTCTGAGGGGTCCCGAGGACAGGTGGAACTTTGTGCCGAGAGTGCGGGCGTTCGGCGTGGCGTGGCGAGAGGCCCCGGGCAGGATGCCCCACGGACTGGGCGAGGCGGCCCAGCCGTCTCATTCCGAAGATCGCTTTCGTACCTCCGTCCTTGTCGCACCCGTGGCGGTCCCCTATGCCGGCAATGGCAGAGCCCCATGAGTGCGACAAGGAGGGAGGCGCGAGAGCGGTCATCTGATGAATCAGACGGCGGGCGGCGGGGCACAAGAGCGGAAAAGGGATGCTGCATGCGGTCCAGCGCGAGAGGAGGAAATGAGACGGAGTGGTCCACCGGGCGGGCTGGGGGGCGGGGCGGGGCGGGGCGGGGCGGGGCGGGGCGGGGCGGGGCGGGGTGGGGCGGGGCGGGGCGGGGCGGGGCGGGGCGGGGCGGGGCGGGGCGGGGCGGGGCGGGGCGGGCCAAGGAAGGTCACGGCACGGCGACGGTTTGTGTTGTACATGGAGTCATGAGGAGCTGTCAGGGGAGAAAGGGGAGGGGGGGTCCCGTTACGACCAAATCTGTCTGTGGGGCGAGGCGGGGCGGGGTGGGGTGGGGCGGGGCGGGGCGAGGCGGGGCGGACAAGGCACGGCCATCCGTCTCATCCTATCCGCCACGCCACGCCACGCCACGCGGACGACGAGGACGACGGAACGAATATCCAGGCCGGGGCCCCGTGAGCTTCTGGAGGTGTGACGAGATAGTTTAGCGGGACGAGATGTGGGCCGGTGGACAGAGATGGACTGTGAGAGAGAGAGAGAGAGAGAGAGAGAGAGAGAGAGAGAGAGAGAGAGAGAGAGAGAGAGAGAGAGAGAGAGAGAGAGAGAGAGAGAGAGAGAGAGAGAGAGAGAGAGGAGGAGGAGGAGGAGGAGGAGGAGGAGGAGGGGACAAGACATTAGGGCCGGGGGCCGGGCCGGCTCAGCCCGCTGGCTGGCTGTGCTACGTGGCCGATGCACTTGAACGGCTTTTGCAGTAACAGCAGTGAACGTGCCCGGCATATTCGTGTGCGGCACCACCAGTACAGAGTGACCCGGCCCGCCGGCCACCACGCCCCGCCCCGCCCCGCCCCGCCCCGCCCCGCCCCGCCACGCCGTGCCGTGTTGTAACCGAGGGGCATTGCCATCGGACTGCGGTGCGGTGGGGCGGGGCGGGGGGCGTTACCCAATGTCAGGGTCGAGAGCAGAGCGGCTGCGAGTCGTGCCCCTTCCCTTCCCCCCCCCCTCTCTCTCTCTCTCTCTCTGTTTATCCTCCTGCTCACTCCGCTCTGCCTGCTTCGCATCGCGCACACCGCTGCGCTGCATTTCGCCACTATAGATCGCCGGCCCCACGTGAAAAGGAGAGAGAGAGAGAGAGAGAGAGAGAGAGAGAGAGAGAGAGAGAGAGAGAGAGAGAGAGAGAGAGAGAGAGAGAGAGAGAGATGCTGGCCACCGAGCTAGCCGCTAGTGCGGTAACGGAGCACAGGTCTGCTAACTCTTTCCCCGCGGCCAGTGCCAGTGGTGATGTGCAGGGGATCCACCCACGGGCCGGCAAACAGAAGATAGGAAGAGCGTCTGCTGAAGAGCGGGTAAAAAATATGAGAAGAGCAGCAGCAGACCAGACCTCAAGAGGGGCAGAAAATAGGAGAGCAGCAGTAATGAGAAGAGCAGGAGCAGCAGCTAAGGAGGGGCAAAAGATCAGAAGAGCGACAAAAGATAAAAAATTTCGGGAGAAGATCGGAAGCGCGTGGCGCATATGAAATCAGGAGAACAGCAGAAGATGAGAAGAGCGCGGCACAGAAGAGCGGCATGAGATGAGAAGAGCGGTAGCAGACGAGAAGAGCAGCCACAACATCAGCAGCACCGGAGGAGAGAGAGGCCGCCCTGATTGGCCGGCGGGTCGTAGCAGCCGAGCCCAGCGAGTCCGAAGATCGCTCTCATCATACCTCTGTCCTCGTCGCACTCATGGAGCACTACCATGGCCAGCATAGGGCACCAGCTGCAGGTGCGACAAGGAGCGATCTTCTTGAATCAGTCGGCAGGCGCAACGCGAGCGGTGAGCGCGCTCTGCGAGCCGAGCGAGCAGCAACAGCAGCGGCGGTAGAGGCGACGACTCCGAGGAGGCAAGGTAAAGGTAAATGACTCCGCTCGGCCCCCGCCCCGCCCCGCCCCGCCCCGCCCCGCCCCGCCCCGCCCCGCCCCGCCCCGCCCCGCCCCGCCCCGCCCCGCTCCGCCACTCCAGCCCGGCGGGCGGGAGCGTCCTCTCCAGAGCCGGCCGCGGCGGCGTGGTGGTGTGGTAGCGTCAGTCTGTCGCGAGCAGCCCGGTGGGAAGCACCACCTCCATTACGACCCGCGCAGCGTACCGCGGCCGCGAGCACCACGACGTCGAGCACGACCCGCGGCGAGCACCTCGACGACGAGCCTGCACGTGGACTCGGCCATGGGGTGACGTCCCCCACCCGCCCGCCCGCGTGTGTGTGTGTGTGTGTGAGTGAGAGTGTGTGGGAGCAGAGGCCGCGTGAGCCTCAGAACAGCTGACTGGAGTATACGCACCCGGCCCGGGACATGGCGCCCAACGGCGTCCACAAGTGGTCCATGGAGACGGCGCGCTACGCGCCCTCCCACCACTCGCACCGATCGCTGCACGTAAGTCATCGCGCGCACAAGTGTGTGAATGTTGCACACTTAACTGGAAAAGCCCGTCATCACGCATGCCTACATGACAAAAGGAATGACGCGCGTTTTTCTGCAGTTTTTCTGGAATATTACCTGAGCAAGCTCTTGAAATTCATTTTCAATGAAACCATCAGATTTCTCTGAAAATTTCCGATTGAACGAGCATGCATGTTATAGGGTTTTGGCCCACAGCGTGGTAGAACGTGCCAGTTATGCTCCCTTTTAAAACATTCTTAAATCGAGCTCCAATAATGTGATAGACGTGACTGGCGGGTCCCAGGTCGCCCTGCACCCTGCACCGAGACACCCTTGCCTCCTCAGCTTAGACTGTACCGGGCGCAGCGGTGCAAGAGGGTTGCCTACCTCCACGGCGACCAGCGGGAGGCAGACGGAAGGAAGGAGGAGGGAACCCGCTAACGATAGGAGGCAGAGATAATGCGGAGAACTTGAGTGATGTCCTGACATTATCCTACTGTCAAAATCAAACCCGCTAAAGTCACAACTCTAAAGACACACACACACACACACACACACACAAACACACACACACACACACACACAAATAATCTAGCTATCTATACGAAAATGAACTGTTCGATTTCCGCTTTGCTCACGTCTTTGGTTTCAATATGTTGCACTCGGCAGGACTTATCCGCCCCCCTCCCAACCCCAGCAAGCCGCGCTCTCATGGCAAATACAAGGCATTCTCACGCCTCGTGTCTCATTATCCTTTTCACACGATTCATTCCATTTATCCCGGCAGAGCGCGCGCCCTGCTCGCCCGGACAACACCGCGGGGACCCAAGTCACCGGATGAGTGCATTTGCATAGAGAATCCCGACGCAGCGTACTTGCCGCCCAAGTGCGTGACTGTCACACACTTGTAGGCGTGTGACTGTCACACACTTGTAGGCGTGCGACTTCATTAATTAATGCATACACTTTTTCACTGAAGTGTGTGAAACTCAACTGAAAAATCAGACTGGAAACCCAAGTGTGTGAATGCCGCACACTTGCAGGTGAGCGAGGATTCATATTCGTACACTTGACCACTCAAACGTGTGAATTTTCCAGATTTTACATGTTTCAGTGGCTAAGTGAACAAATGAATCCTCGCACACCTACAACTGTGTGACATTCACACACTGCTATTTCCAGAGCACACACTTACTTTCTTCAACTGTACGGGCTGAAAACCATGGCACACCCTCACAAGAGTGTGATATTCACACACTTGCGGCTCTCCGGTGCGGGGGCGTTTCCAGAGGGCCTCGGGGCCCGTCACGTGGCACGTCACACGGCCCTTGTCACTGTCACGCGCGACCGACAGTCACCCAGACGTGACGCAGTAATCCGACCTGACACCGAACTGTCTCTCTGGGCGCGCCCGGCCCCGCCCGGCCCACCCCGAGGCGCACCTCGCACCTCTTCGCACAAGCGGGAAATAACCGAGGGGGAAACAACTCTGAATTTTGGTGAACAAATTTTGTAATTGTTTGTGAATAACTTTCGGGAATTTACATTGAATTGTTCTAAATTTTTTATTCAGAATTTGACCTAAATTTTTGTTATTTTTTCTAAATTTTCCAGTTTTTTTTTAAATAATTTTTGAATTTTCCTGACCTTTTTTTTTTATTACGGTGAGTACCAAAATTTTTAGAGTTGCTTCCCCCTCGGGAATAACTATACAAAAGTTTGATGTACAACTCCCGCAATATTTTTAACAATTTAATTTTTGCGACTGAACACTGTAATCACGAGCGTCGTTTTTCGACGCTTGAAGGGTTCGATTTTGTTCACCATCTCCTTTAAAAACACAAGCAAACGAAGCGTAGTCGACGTTTTCGTTTTGAGGGGTGCCTATAGGGTACAGGTTCACCAAGGTCAAAATTCAGATCAATCGAATTTGTATTAAAAATTATGTTTAAAAATCAGCTTTTGAACAAAAACGAACCTACCAGGCGTCGAAATTCGACGCTTGTGTTTACAGTGAAATTGCAAATTATGCATTAGTGTTGTTTTTGGTTTTTTTAATGAATCTTTGTAAATAAACGATTTATTCCGTAAATTACGATGTCTGAAATATGTTATAAATTTACGAGAACCCTTTCTTGTTCGCAGTTGAATGTCAAGTCGATACGTAGTGCTTGTATTTTTACAACGCCACTTCGTGGGAATTTTTTTTCGTAAATCTACAACTGTTTTTCTCCGTGATTAAGTGGTGTGCAAAAATTTAAAAAGTTTACTTCTGGCCGCGTACTGTAATTTCTACCGGGTCGGAATCCGAGGCTCGCAGGTGTCTGGGGCGTGGGGGAGGTGCGCCGTGGGCCGCCGGCGGCGTGCCTATGGGACATGGGTGTGTCGCTCCGGGCGGCTCCGGGGGGGGCTCTTCGCCCTTCCGGAGAATGAGAGAGAGAGAGAGAGAGAGAGAGAGAGAGAGAGAGAGAGAGAGAGAGAGAGAGAGAGAGAGAGAGAGAGAGAGAGAGAGAGAGAGAGAGAGAGAGAGAGAGAGAGAGAGAGAGAGGGAGGGAGAGCGAGAGAGACAGAGAGAGAGAGAGAGAGAGAGAGAGAGAGAGAGAGAGAGAGAGAGACAGAGACAGAGAGAGAGCGAGAGAGACAGAGAGAGAGAGAGGAATGCGTGCGACAGAGACGGAGAGCGGTGAGTTTTTCGAACGTGGGGGTTCGCGCTCGAGCGCCGGCCCGGCGCGGTACGGTGCGGGGCGGTGCATTCTTTCGCCGTCGCCATACGAATTAGGAGAGCGAGTCCCGATAGTCCCGACCCGGCCCGGCAAGGCTCGCTGCTCGGGTATCGCCAATACAATAATGCCGTGCCGTGCCGATAGCGCGCGCGTTCCCTATTGGCAGCACCGCCGCACCGGCCCCCATATCTCGTGCCCTGCCTGCCTGCACCGTCTGCCTCGCCGGAGAGCACTCATTACTGTTATTATACTGCGCATAGTGTATTCGTGGAAAGGCAGATTCGTCTCAGGGATAAATCGAATTTTTTTGGCTGAGCTGAAATCGACACTGAAATTTTATTTGAACTTTAAATGCCTGTTCGCTGAGTTTAATCTGACACTGAAATTTAATTTGAACTTTATACATGCTGATCGGCTGGGCTAAAAGTGACGTTAGAATTGAATTTGATCTTTAAATCTTCAGCCCTGACCGAGAGCGCGCAGGGGAGACCGACGGAAAGACGACGGGGAGTGAGGCGCCAGGCGAGAGACGTGGAATAAGGGATGTAGACAGGCTATAAACGCCAAAAAAAAAGGAACAACCAATCGCAAATTATTGAACTAGGTTTAATGATGACTGTAAGAAAAAACTACCGCAAATCCAGTTAATTCTGATGAGAGCCTTTACCGTACTTTATTTTACTGGATTTACTGTACTTTCTTACAGGGTTCGCTGTACTTTAAGATACAGTGTACGGTAAACGCTGTACACTGCCTCGGAAAGTACAGCAAATCTTGTCAGAAGGTGCAGTAAATCCAGCAAAATAAACTACAGTAAAAAGCTGGCATAGAAATTGACTGGATTTGCTTTAGTTTTTTTCTACAGTGGACGCACCAAAGAGATTACACTTTATGTTTTTCTTCCGCTTCAAACGAGCCTATATGTGATGGGGTTCTGTTCAAATACGGGATAAATTAATTACATCGTTTGTACTTTTTAACTTGCTTTTCATTTGCTGACCGCTTATCAGAACCCTATCTCATAAAAGCTAGCGTTTGACGCGGAATTTCGTGATGAATGCGATAGTATTTCCCAAAATGTCATCATTGGTTTGATCATCAAGAAAATATTTTGAAAAAACTGAAAACATGCACATTAGCACTCCAACGACGGGTTTGTCCCCCCACGAAAGGTAGGACATCGCACCTTTGTTTTTCCAGTGTATGAACATTGACACGCTGGAATTTTTGTCCCCTCTCCTAATCATCGAACCCAGCAGCCAGCAGGGGTCTAAATCAACAGGACGTCTGCTTGGGGCCTCGCAGCGCGCGTCGACGCCTCGCGTCGCGACGCATCCCTGCCGTCTTCCTCCGAAGAGCGCTCTCCTCTCACTTGCACCTGTGCGGCACGACACATCATGAATGCGAGAGAGAGAGAGAGAGACAGAGCGGGGAGAGCATGCAGCGCTTTTCGGAATAAGTCGGCTGCTAACCCCTTGCCGTCTCATCCGGCCGCGGTGCGTGAATAATTTATATCCCATCTCTCTTCATTTAATTTGCCACCTTCGCCTGCCGCGCGGCGCGGAGGGGCAGGCGAAAGGCTCTCAGCAGGGTGGTTCCGAATAGCATTTCATAGTGCCCTCTCTCTCTTGCTCCTGGTGTCTACGCTGCACAAGAGTGACAAGGGCAGAGAGAGAGAGAGAGAGAGAGACGAAACTACTGTGCGGAATCACCCTATGTCGTCTGATTCCGAAGATCGCTCTCGTACTTGCATCCTCGTTGCACGCCCACGGCGGCGCCCTAAGCTGGGCATGAGTGAGACAAGGACGGAGGCGCGAGAGCGATCTTATTCGGAACTAGAGGGCTGCTGTGGGCTGGGCTGTCAATGCTCAGCATTCCACGGGCCTCGCTGCACTGCCCCATACAACGGGCCCTAGCCTAGCCCCCCCCCCCCCACCTTTCCGTTGCGTCGATAAACAAGTCAGATACTGTTGCATCTCCCCGCGGCAGCAGCAGCAGGCAGCCGACTTCTCCTCGCTCTGTCTCTCTCGCACCTATGCGGCGGAACCCATGAGTGCGAGAGAGACGCAGGACGGCGAGGAAAGCGCTCCTCCTCGGCCGGCCGCGGGGCCTGCGCGGGACCGGCTCCCCCTGCGGAATCCGCTGTTATCAGTGTGGCCAACACAACGTTATAACAACATAATGCAACAACGCAGGGCAGGCAGCCTTCTCCGCTCGCGCCGACACTGTGCTCCAGGCGGAGGGGGAAGGGGGGTGGGGGGGTCACTTAGAAAAATCATTGTCCCCCCCCCCGCCCAAAATCAAATTAAGAAGAGAAATACACAAAAATTCGAAAAATTGAGTATTTATGAAATGAAAACTGAAGAAAACTAATAAATAGGGGGAAAAGACCAAAGTTTATCAAAAAGTGACAAATTTTCCATGAAAAGTCAGAAGAAAAATCAAGGTGGGACAGGAAATGCGGAATAATTTTCCGACGGTTTCCTTTTATTGATTGGAGCGGTCACGGGCCGGCCGCGCGAGCACCCTGCCGTCTGATTCCGAAGATCGCTCTCGCGCCTCCGTCCTTGTCGCTCTCACGGGGCCCTGCCATTCCCAACACAGGGCGCCGCCATAGGTGCGACAAGGACGGAGGCGCGAGAGCGATCTTCGGAATCAGACGGCCGGTGGCCGATCACCGAATCAACCCCATTTGCGGCCGCCCACAGCCCGACCCGGCCTAGGCTTGCCTTGGCACGTTTGCGGCCAAGGAGCGAGGCACAAAAATTGACAGCAGGAATTCTGGTCAAACTTAGCAAATTTCAGAAAAGAAAATCTTAAAGGACAACTTGCTCAGAGGCGTAGAAATATAGGCAATCGCCATATAAATCATACCCTTTAATTGGGATAAATAGTAGTTAAAGCAGGCACCTCTCATTGAACACAGCTATATTGGAATCTAAATAAAGATTTTAAACGGTTCAATGCGTAGGTTTTTGTTCTTTGTTTTGTTTCTCACAACGCTGTGCCAATCTCGGCAACTTGTCCATTCATTCTTATTTCCAAACTTCTATTTTTCGTAACATTCTCAGAAAATCACGCGCCTACACCAAATTTAAAAATATTCAAGCTCAGCAGAATGCCTAAGAATATGTGTCATGCGGTAAAATTTACATTAAAATTCATACCAAGTGTGAATAAACGAATAGTCGTAGATTATTTTCGCAGTGTCCCCACGAGTGCCAAGTGCTTGACGCCCGTTAGCGGCCCGTTGTCCGTCCCCGTCCCGCCCTGTCCTGTCCAACTGGTCTACATGCACTTCGCATGCTCCGTTCAAATTTTGCCGCCAGGAGCGCTAATCTGCATACCACGCCCACCTGTCGGATGCCCCGCTAACACCACGCCGCGCCACGCCACGCCACGCTGTCCCACATCCACACACACACACACACACACACACTGTCAGGAGCACTTTGTCACTTGCATATTTCAAAGGACGGTGTCACAATTAAAAGCGTTACCAAAATTAAAATCACTCCAAACTAAATTGTGTCAATATCACAAACGTAGAGGTGTGTGAATTTTCATCATTATACTTGGTCATGGAGAGGTGTGAATTTTCAAGGGGGAAAAATGTTTGACAAGTAAACATACCTACAAGTGTGTAACACTTACACACATAAAGAGTAGTAACACACATGTAACACACACACACCTACAAGTGTGAAACACTCACACACCTACAAGTGTGTAACACTCACACACCTAATAATGTGCGACACTCACACGCTTGTAGTGTATAATATCTAGAGCTACTTGTCCGGGGGCCCGGAGGCGCTATGCCATGCCATGCACACATTCTGGTCCAGTGCGGGCCGGGCAGCAGCGTGGGAGTATCCGGCGAGGTAACCATGGTAACGGTAAACGTGAGCGAGATTTATAGCCGGAGCCCGGCCCGGAGTCCTCACCTCACCTCCTTGCCTCTCCTAACCGGAGCAGAAGGGCTTTGTGCTACCGGAGCCGGGCCGCGGGCTCCAGGGGGCCGCGCGGAGCAGCGGAGCGCGGCGGCCCGACCCGGAGGCCCGGAGCCCAGCGCCGGAGCAAGCCGTGGAGCACGCCAAGCACACCACGAACCTCCACAAACTGTGACGCGAACGTGTGGCGGCGCGGCCGGTGTGACGGTGGCTGTGACGATCAGGGGTTGGGGGGGGGGGGGTGACGACAAGGGGTCATTTACCCCTCCTGAATGCTCCGGAGGGCCGGCCGGGCGCCCGCGACAAGATCTCAGAAACAGCGCCGAAGAGCGCTCCGAAAAGGGTCGCCAAAAAGCTGCAGCCAACCCCCTGAACAAAAACCACGTTCCTGTACGTCCCTCCTGACGTTGGGAAACGATCGCAGAGAAAAATGCGACGGGGAGCAAAATATTCGACAACTATAATAAGTCAAACGTGATGTATGGTTACAATCTAAACCCAAATCTGTTAGTTTGCATTCGTACATTTCCTAGGAGTTTCACTAACACAGACACACACTGTTATTCAATTACTGTGACGTCACGTTCTTTTTCATGTGAAAAGTGTCACATTGTTTAAAATGTAATGTCACATTCTTTTCAACGTGAATCGGCCAGAATATGCGGACTAAATTTTATTGACACATTCAAAAGAATGTGACATTAATATTAAAAGGAATGTGACAGTTTTCACATGAAAAATAATGCGACGTCACAGTAATTGAATAACAGTGCACTCAGTAAGAAATGTTATTTTAACACTTACGGGAAAATTTTCCATGAGAAGTGTCGTAGAGCTACGATACAAAATTGCCAAAATTACAAAATTGTAATGACACTTGGTCTAGACTTACCACAGCAAATTTTAGACTCTTGTCTTTCTGCAAATCACAAATTACGAAAATGAAATAGTTTATTTACGAGAATATTATACAACATTAGCAGAATTGGATTTTCTGTGTAGATTTTTTTTTTAATGGCGGTTAAAAAATTGCTTTAAAAAATTGGAAAACGCACATTAAAATAGGAACTGACTGAGTTCAGTTCAACCCCTTTCTGCCGCCTAGAAGGCTGAGCAGAAGCGCAGCGCAGCCAATGGGACGTCGACTTTTTTAATTAGTCCGGATCGTCCATACTCCACGTTCAAGGAATCCCGCGCGCACATGGCATTGTTAGAGGCAGCGCGGGCCTGCGCGCCGCGATGAGGCGCTCTCTGGAACTCACGTGCGCTCTGTCTCTCTCGCGCTCGCTGGAGAACTAGAGCGCTCCAGCCAGCGCCCCGCGTCTCCCTCGCGCACGGACGTAAAGCGCCCGCCATATACCGGTCCTATCATTTCGATACTCTACTTGCAGTCCTCCTGGACCAACACCTAGACCGCCGCGAGCTATTGAAAAAAATAGGAAGGGGGGTATAAAAAAAGGTGGGGGAATCACGAAAACTGCGGTGACCATGGCGAAGAAGGCAGATACTACGCGGAATGCACGCGGACAGTAATAACACGGGTGTATGAAAAATAATAATAATAATAAAAAATACTAGAGACAAAAAGGCGAGCGCAGGCGCAGCGCTCGTGCAACATGACTGCATCACGAGCCGATAGGATGCTCAATAACTTTGGAGCGCGGCGGCGCGGGGAGGCGAGAGCGCCGAGGCGCTGCAAACCGGAACACCTACACTGCCAAGAAATGTACGCGCGCGAGCATAAAGAGGGGACAGTCCTTATCTTAAAATTTATCAATGGTTAGAAAAAAAAATGGAGACATGCTCGAAAAAATAAGAAGAATGGCTAGGACAGCTACTACAAAACATCACGGGGAGAAACAATTTTGTTCATCACGAAAAAGGGGCGGCGACACCACGAGGATGTAACATATACCGTAGGGACTGTACCGTTTCCTAAAAATGAGACAAGACTAGCTGGAATGGTGGCCGCCCTGAAGCAGGCGGCGGAGGGCGTAGGACACGCCGGCACCGCCTTTTTCTCTTTTTTTTTCTTCCCCGACTCTCCCCGCTGCCGCCGCGCGCGCTCCGCTGTACCGGTATAACAATTTGTCGGTTTGGCAGGAGGCCTGCTCGGCACTGCTCGGCCTAGGAGGCGCACAGCTCGTTGGCAGCACTGCAATTGAACGCGCAGTGAAGTAGGGCGGCCGCGAGTTTTTCATCCCGTCGCCGTTTGTCTAGCGGGCGCGCGCGGGCCGCGCGGGGGGACAAGGGCGCCACCACGCGTAAACCTCCTATATATACGCGCACCCCTCCGGCGGCCGCAGGGGAACACCCCGCCCCGCCCCGCCCCGCCCCGCCACGCCACGCCCCACCCCGCCACGCCCCGCCACGCCACGCCACGCTAGACGTAATTTGACCACGGTTCTTGTAGTACAGTACCCTCCTTTTCTGTGTTTTCTCGCATACACGCGTCACTGCGGGGCGGGGCGCGTATAGATGGCGCCAGGCATGGCTGTGTCGGCGGGATGGCCCGTGGCCCCGCCCCGCCCCGCCCCGCCCCACCCCGCCCCGCCCCGCCCCGCCCCGCCCCGCCCCGCCCCGCCCCGCCCCGCCCCGCCCCGGCGACGGTCCCCAGATCCCCCGGAGCGCTATTACCTTTTGGTTCCAGACGCCCACAGCGTGTCGTCAGCACAGCCCGCCCAATGTGTCTGAAAAAGAGCTCACCGATTTGGCCGCGGGGCCGCCGGCTGGCCGGGGCCCGGGGGACCTGCTTGATGGCGCCGCCGAGGCCGAGGTGGCGGCCAGCAAAGGTGATTCCGGACACCGTTTTGTAATGTCCCCTCTCCCTTTCTCTCTCTCTCTCTCCTGCTCCTTATGAACGCGCCCCATGAGTGCGACAAGGAAAGAGCGCGCGACGAAAGCATAGTGCGCGGAATCAGCCTCCTGGGCCGCCCGCTGGCTTTGTCGTGCGTTGGGTCGGGGAGAGCGCCCCGCCAGCCCCGCGCCTCGCTCGGGTGACGGAACCATGCATCATCCACCTGTCACCCGTCAAGTGGGGAGGGGGGCATCCACTCGGATGAGTCGTCTGAGGAGAGAGCCTATGCCAGCGAGATGCCCGGCTTTAATGCTCCATGCCTACTATACTTGCTTAGCCGTCTGCTCGCGCTGTCTGCTCGCGCTGTCTGCTCGTGTCTGTGCCGCGCCGCCGCCGCCGGCGCGCCGGACAAAGACGCTGCCCTGCCCGGCTAGAGAGCCTTCAACCGCTCTATTCGCACCAGCACCAAGCACATTCCGGACGAGCCGGCAGTGCTCGCTGATGTGCCGTGAGATCTGATTGGCTCCGGATGCTGAGCCGGGAGATTTAATTGGCTGCCGACGGCGTCAGCAGGCAGAATCTCGACGTGTGCACGCCGCTCCGGGCCGGGGTGTGCGGGACCATTACCTCCCGCCGGGGGGGCGCGGCCCCCGGGCGCCGGCTGAGTGGGTGAGAGGGCGAAAGAGGCGGGGCGGGGCGGGCCCGCAGCCATCACTGATCGATGGCTGGTCGATCAATCGATCCATCGATCGACCGCCATAGGAAGACGCCCGGCCCGGCCCCCGGCCCAGCCGTCGTTTGCCGATGTCTCGAATGGACGCCAATTTGTCCCACCTAATCGACGCACGCCGCGCTTCCTGCGGCGCTAGGCGGTGTGAGTACAACATTCCACGCAGGGAACCCTCCTCATGTGTGTGTGTTTTTGTCGCATTATTCAAACCCGCGAGAGACTGAAGCCACCTGCTCGCGTTCGGTAAGAACAGACACCGCGAGCAGATATTGCTTGTTTATTTAGCTCGCGCCGTTACATTCGTCACGAATATTTTACCGCTTCTGTCTGCGGCCGCGAGGAGGCTGGCCCAGCACATGGCAGGCGCGTCGCACGACAGCTGGTGCGGGTCCGGTCCAGCAAGGGTCTCCGTAACGGTGTAACGCTACCGTCTGAAAGGGCATAACGCTCTTGTCCCGATCGCATAGTGTAACGCGTGTAACGCCCGCGCGGCAGCCAATAAAAGCGAGGCGAGGCTTATCACTCCGAGCCGAGCCCCGGCCAGGCCCCGCGCGTCGCTAGCCACATGAGTTGCACCGGTGAGACGGCCTCCGGGCTCCGGGCTGCAGGCTCCGGGCGCAGCATCACATCTTGCCATCTCTTTCGTGCACCTCATCTCCGGCTGGACCAGACCAGGCGGCCCCGCCCTGCCCCGCCCTGCCCCGCCCCACCAGGGTCAGTGAGATGGTTGCATGGCCAAGATAGCTCCCTCCTCATCCTGCTGCTTCTCTTCCCCCTCGTCCTCCTCATCCTTCTCCTCGCCGTGGTCGTCATCTTCCTCTTCTTCCTCGACGCCGTCCTCCGCCTTTTCCACCTTGTCGTAGACCTCCTCTTCCTCCTCCTCCTCGTCGTCGTCTTCCTCCTCGTCGTCGTCTTCCTCCTCGTCGTCGTCGTCTTCCTCCTCGTCGTCGTCTTCCTCCTCGTCGTCCTCTTCCTCCTCCTCCTCCTCCTCGTCGTCGTCGTCGTCCCCTTCGTCCTCCTCTTCCTCCTCGTCGTCGTAGTCCTCTTCGTCCCCCTCTTCCTCGTCGTCGCCCTCTTCGTCCTCCTGGTCGTCCTCGTGGCCCTCTTGAACATTCTCCTCTTCCTCCTCGTCGTCGTCGTCCCCTTCGTCCTCCTCTTCCTCCTCGTCGTCGTGGTCCTCTTCGTCCCCCTCTTCCTCGTTGTCGTCCTCTTCGTCCTCCTGGTCGACCTCATGGTTCTCTTGAACATTCTCCTAGTCTTCCTCGTCATCATCCAAGTCATCCTCCTCCTCCTCCTCCTGCCACAGCCCCTGCCTCGACCCTCGTCCCCCTGGACTAGACCCTGGACTAGCCCCGCTCCCCGCTCCCGTACCTCCTGCTCCTGGTGGTGACCCCTGTGCGTGCCACCACGCGCCGCTGACCCCGTTCCCCATGGGACGGGCGCGCGCCGCGCCCCGCTCCGCCCCGCCCCTCCACCCAATCGGACGCAACAAATCAGCATTCCGACTGCCGGTCCGTCCCGGGTCGCCCTGGCCTGTCGCGCTATGGCGTGGCGTGGCGTGGCGTAGCGCCCCGTTAAGAAGGCGTGTCCCGACGCGCTCGCGTCCTGGAACACCACCACAACAACAGATTCGGGCTTACGGTTACGTTAGTGCTGCCGGAGCACCACCTGCTAGCTGCCCGCCCTATCAGCACGTATCTGCGCCGCGGTGGTCCGGGAGTTGAGGGGATTCACCGTACGGCCCGCCGAGAATGTTATGTTAGATGGGAGTGGGGAGCACCGTTGTGCCGTTGAGGACTCGGGGCGGGGCGTGGCGGTTCCTAAAGCATATCATTATTGTTGACAAAGCGACGGGCGACGGGTAACAGAGTGACTCTCAAAGACTGGCGGGGGGGAGCGCCGGGAAATAGTCCACAGTGTCTCGGGCGTTTCGGGTCTGCCAGCTGCCAGGCCCCATGCCATGCTGGTATTGTTCATCACATACGTGTCCTCTTGTTCCGGTTTGCCACTCTCCTGCCGACGAGACTCCGAACGGTCCCCAAAACGCCATTTGAAAAAATTCAAAGGCAATAATAAAAAACAGAACAAAATCAAGAGGAAAGTTACAGAAAAATCCGCAGAAAACGAGAAGACTGAAAACATGTGAAAAATGACTGAAATAATGGGCAGACAAAATTTGTCAAAAAGTGACAGATATTTTCGTCATTCTCTTGCATAATCAAGACAATTAAAAATTACCAAAAAATTAAAAGTCAAAAACAATCATTAAAAACATGAAAACACCCCTCGTCTGCGCACCTCCTTCAACGTATTACTGTTTATCCATAAAGTCCTCGCTCCTGTGTAAAGCGTTCGGCACGGTGGCGGGGTGACCCTCTCGGCCCCCGCCCCGCCTTGCCACGCCCCGCCCCGCCCCGCCCCGCCCCGCCCCGCCCCGCCCCGCCCCGCCCCGCCCCGCCCCGCCCCGCCCCGCCCCGCCCCGCCACGCCCCGCTGCCCATCCTAGACGCGTAGGGGGCGCGGACTATCAGCGTTTTAAATCTCTTGAGGAGTTGCGCGAAAATACAGGGGGAAAAAATCGGTGCAAAAAAAAATTAAGAAGAGCTAGGAGGCGCAATGGCTGCGGGCAGAGAGCCTGGAGGGCCCGCGCTGGGCGCTGGGCTCTAATTGCGAGAGAAATGACAGTGATTTCCTGGACATTTTTCTTGCCTCGTGACACTGCACGCAACCTGCACGGCCCCCGGGCCCCGGCGCCCCCCCGGGCTAATGGCCCTGCGGAGTGCGGCGCCGCGCGTCGCAGAAAAAAATAAAAAGTAAAGGGAGCAAAAGGGAGTGTTATGAGGATTATTATTGCGAAGATGCAACGACCCGCCTGCCGGCCCAGCCCGCCGCCGGCTCGCGCACGATTCTATTTTGTTGCCCTTGGCTGTCTTGTGCTGAGCTGGCGGCAGTACACTCGAGTAGGCTGAGGAGGGGGAGGAGTGAGGGGGGAGATTTGTACACCTCGGGTGTAACAATTTGCGCTGGAGACGAAAGGGGTACAAATATTATGGTTGCTTATTGGGTTTCAGGACATTTAAGAATGCTGATAGTGTACAAGTATGATAGGGTCTGAATTCACGACCCCGGTAAAAACAGAGTCCGATTTATTGAGCGAAAAGGGGAAACTTTGCGAAACTTACTTAATTTTAGGGAAACTTCATTTTTGAAGAAACCTCCACCAAAAAAATCTGGAAACTTCCTCAAAATATGATGAGTTTTTCTCAAAGTAAGTGGAATTTTCAAAGTTTTCCCTTTTCCCTCACCAAGTGAGGGCACCAAATATGTGAAAGACCCCCGAGGGTGAAACAACTCTAAATTTTGCTGTGCAAGTTTCGTGGATTTTCGTGAATTTTCGTTTGTGAATTTTTAGTGAATTTTTGTGAATTCATGCTGGAATTTTACCGACAATTTTCTTATTTTTTAAAAAATTTCCTGGATTTTTCTAAGTTTTTCTGAATTTTCCTGAATTTTCCGGAATATTTATGAATTACGAAGTGTACAAAAATTTCAGAGTTGTTTCCCCCTCGACGACCCCTCTTCGGATCGAAAATTGCGCGCGCGCGCGCACCCCGGGCCAGGCCGGGCCGGGCCGCTGCGAGGAGGAGCAGGCCGTTGGCTCTGCTGTTCACTACGCCGGCTGCTAACATTCGGCGGCTGTTGGCTTGGGGCACTGTACGACTGCACGACTGCACGTCGTCTCTTCGGGGCTCATTGAACTGTGTGAGAATGGAGTGGGGGTGGGCCAGGCGCGGGGGCCGGGCCGGCCGGGCCCCCCACCGCGGCGTCCTCGTCCCCACCAGCAAGAGCCTGGGCAGGGCAGGCCCCGCGGGCCCCATCACAACAAGTGAACGCCCACAGATGTCATGTTACCGTTATGCCCGGAGCACCTCAAGCTCGCCCCCACCCGCCTCTTGTGTTTCCATCCTGCTCGTGCATGCCTTTCGCGTACCGCGAATAACCCCCCCGCGGCGCGAAGGCCTCACTGGAAAAACAAAGGTAGGACTCGAAGGGTTTTAATGCCTTTCCGAAGGCATTAAAAATTAGCACCCCTGCAAAGGCATTAAAACTGCCCCAAAGGTGTTAAATTTTAATGCCTTTAGACAATTTCGTGCCTTTGCAAAGGCATTAAAATTTAATGCCCCTAGAAAGGCATTAAGTCCTACCTTTGTTTTCCCTGTGCTCGCGCCGCTCTCGAAACCCTAGAACCCACACCCACACGTGTAGGTGTGTGAATGTCGCACATCTGTAGGTGTGAATGTCGAACACTAGCAGGTGTGTTAATGTCACACACTTGTAGGTGTGTGAGTGTCGCAAAATAGTAGGTGTGTGAATGTCGCACACTTGTAGGTTTGGGCATGTCGCTAACTTGTAGGTGTGTGAATGTCGCACACTTGTAGGTGTAGGGAGGTCACACACTTGTTAGGTGTGTGAATGTAATGCAGCTGAAGGTGTGTGAATGTCGCACACCGGAGCGTGTTTGAATTTACTTCAGCACCCTTGTCTCTTTCAGTGTATGAAATTCGTAAGACCATTGACTTTTTCAAAAGTGCGAATGGATATTCACATACACTGAAGACCAAAGTTTGAGTGCCCAAGTGTACGAATAAATCCACGAACACCTACAAGTGTGTGACATTTCCACACTTGGAAATCCAGAATACCCAGGTGTGCGACATTCACACACTTGGATTCTCCGCACACCGAAGTGAAAAGTGGGCGACACGCCCTAGACGAGTGATAAGCAAGGTGGCGTGGGGTGGGGCGGGGTGGGGCGTGGGGCGGGGCGGGGCGGGGTGGGGCGGGGCGGGGCGTGTGCGAGCACGCAGCCGTGAAGCCCCTCTGAGGAGGCGCCCAGTGTTTAGCGTCCGCACTATGGCATACTCCCCCCTCCCCAACGCTCCGCCACGGTACGTATAATCCTGCGCCGTTACCGAGAGCAAAAGGCGTAACCCGGGGTCCAAACAGCTCGTCGCCGCGAGACAGCAGCCCGCCGCCCTCGCCGCGGCTCAGTCTCACATCATGTAGGGGACCGCGTCTCCTGCATTCACACCCGGCGTCTTCTATAAGAGATCACGTGTTCTAGCCGACACTAACACTGAAAAATAGTCGTCGGTTTACGCGGGAAAATTTTCCATGATGTGCGTCGTAAAATTTCAATACTGGTAGAATGATGAGCATTTTGAGGCTGGGTGTGCTTTCAAAATTTGGTTGAAATTTCAAAAACACAAAATGACAACGCTCCAACTTCCCAACCACGCCCCCACACCACGCCCCCGCCTCCAACCCGCCCTTTCCGGCAGATCCCAATCCCGGCCCAGCCGACTTATTCCGAAGAGAGCTCTCCTAGCTCAGTCTCTCTCGCACCTACACGGCGAAGTCCATGAGTGCGAGGGAGACAGGGCGACGAGGAAAGCGCGCTCTACGGAATCAGTCGCGGCTGGCCCGGTACAGAGACACACAGTACCGCTTCCACAATCGGTCGAGTCGCTCCGTTCCGTCCCTCCCTAGATTCGACCGCCCCGCCCCGCCCCACCCCACCCCACCCCGCCCCGCCCCGCCCCACCCCGCCGCGCCCCGCCGCGCCCCGCCCCGCCCCGCCCCGCCCCGCCCCGCCCCACCCCGCCCGGGCCAACAGCGACTCGGCCTGGCAGAGCTAGCTCAGCTCTGAACCGTGTTCTCCGTTCAATTAAAAGCCTCACCGTCGTGAGTCGTGAGGGGCGTGGCGGGGCGGGGCGGGGCGGGGCGGGGCGGGGCGGGGCGGGGCGGGGCGGGGCGGGGCGGGGCGGGGCGGGGCGGGGCGGGGCGGGGCGGGGCGGGGCGGGGCGAGGCGCGGCGGGTCGGGTCGCCCGCGCTCGGTGCCGTACACTGCGGTGTTGATTCAGCGCGCGGCACGCGACACATCACCGTGTAGCGGGTCCCCTACACTGCCAAACATCGTGCTCTCAAAATTTTTTAAAGGAACCGTTTAGAAAAAAATAATAAATCAAAAAGGGGTAATAACAATAAAGCAGATATGCGTCCTGTTCGAGGGAAAAACAACTGTGATTTTGAGTGAATTAATTTTGAAAATTTTGGTGAATTTTGTAGAATTTTTTTGTAATTTACTGATTCTTTTGGCATTTCTCTACAGTTCTCTGAATTTTTCTGAAGAGGTGTACAGAAATTTCAGCGTTGTTTCCCCTCCTGGTCTCGTTGGCGGCCTTTTTCGCTCAGCTCAAGTCTTTTGGTGTGGCGTACTGCTGTGCACTATACAACACAGTTTTGTTTCGCCGGACTAAAATAACTCTGCTGCTCCAAAGTTGTCCGTTTCCGTTGCGTAACCCCGAGGTCCTCGCCCTGGTCCCGGGCCGGGTCCTGCCTGCCTGGTCATACCGTTAGGCCGCCAGGACGACGCACGTTAATTATTCCGGAGGTCCTTCCCCCTCCAGCGGGGCGGCGCGCGAGGAGGATCTGGTGAGGTGAGGGACTCGCCTGACAGGTGGGCGGGGCGGGGCGGGGCGGGGCGGGGCGGGGCGGGGCAGGGCGGGGCGGGGCGGGGCGGGGCGGGGCGGGGCGGGGCGGGGCGGGGCAGGGCGGGGCGCTGGCTTTGAACTTGAACTTGATGCTGCCGGCCCGGCGTGGTGGCACAGGGCGTCAGCACGATCAACAACAGCCTTATAAACCCGGCACGGCGGAACGACGGCCCGGGCGACTCGCGGATTTTGGATTCCTCGCGCATGCGTGGTGGACAATGCGATCTCTCTGATCCTTACGTCACGAACGGGAAGTGTGGAACGGAAGCCACCCGCACCAAATTAACGTAGCAAACTTGACAGTGACTTTATTTTTATTTTTTTTTTATTAGAAGGCAGAGCCTTCATGATACTGCATTGCCCGACGAAATATTTTGCACGTAGAAGAACAAACAAGTGCGCTCTCGCATGTGACCTATACTTTGTGGCATGTGACATATACACTGTCAAAAATCCTGTACCAAAGTACAGGACTGGGCAATGGACTGGGCACGGAAAACTATGCCGGGCAAGGTACAGCATCACCGTACTCCATTCATTGTGGCCCCCATAAGACACCATGTTATAAAAATAACCGTGGTTCGTACTTCAAAGACCGTAGTCGATCAGGTACAGGCTGACCAGGCAAATTGTTGACCAGACTTAACCGTACCAAACACCGTCGTGTTTTTTTTTTTCTGACAGTGTATATGATGAAATATACATGCCAGCCGTACATGTGGCCAGCAACGGCTTTCAAGCCATCGAGGAAGAAAAAAAATATTTTCATTACGATTGTTTGAAGATTATGGGTTGGGAAGACTCTCGATTATTTTGGCACTAATTCCAGCAGTGCAACTTTTTTTTTACCAGCCTTAAAACTATTGAATTAAAGAACTATCATGAAACTACTGCGAAGTAATGGCGCACTATCAATAATCGAGCTTCGTGCGACTCGGCGCCTCGGCGCCTCGACGGGCGTTTCCGCCACCGCTGTGACGGACGGACAGCACTGAGTGCAACTGTCTGAGCGGGCAACCTGCCCCGCCCCACCCCGCCCCGCCCCGCCCCGCCAGTCCCACGGTACGCCCCTGGGCCAGGCCGTCACCCATCGCTCGCAGGACTCGAGGTGGAGCGGGATGTGGAGGGGTGTTGTGTGGCGGGGCGGGGCGGGGCGGGGCGGGGCGGGGCGAGGCGAGGCGGGGCGGGGCGAGGCAGGGCGGGGCGGAGAGCCCACGAATCCACCGGCCCAGCCGCACTGATTAAGGCACCTGCAGTAAATTAAAATAATGAAAAGTGTTGTGACCGCCCCGCCCCGCCCCGCCCCGCCCCGCCCCGCGACCAGCAGGCGTGGCGAGACCGGCCCACAGCCCGGCTCTGGCCGGTAGCTGCCGCTGCGGTTAGTGCGCTGTGCGTTCATAGTGTTTTCTGAAATAATACTTCAAACTCAACTAAAGGCAAAAGTAAAACGTTTTCTATTTTATTTTTCAGCTGCCCCGCCGGCTGCACTGGAAACCCAAGTGTGTGACTGACCATGTCACTTGTCCCTCCCAAGGCCTCATTATTTTTGTTTAACTCACACTTTCAGGTCAAGTGTGCGAATGGATATTCACACACTTTAGGTTTGCGACACTCAAACACGTTAAGTGTCAGTCACACTTTTGAGTTGGCAGTCTCCACGAGGAAGAAATAACTCAGAATTTTGGTGTACAAAATTTGCGATGTTTTTGTTTGAGCATTTTCGTGATTTTTTTTCCGATTTTCACTTGAGTTTTACGTGTTAAAATGTAAATTTTCCTGAATTTTTCATAATTTTTCATATTTTTTTTTATAATTTTCCGGAATTACGAGGTGTAGACGAATCTCAGAGTCGTTTCCCCCTCGGCAGCCTCGCATCACACTGCCCGTGACACACATCCCGTTCGGGTGACTGACTTTGTGGTTCTGCGTCCGCAGGGCAGCTCATCCTGGGCCTCCAGGGAGGCGCGCCCCGTCGACGTGTTCCTGGCCTTGGCGGTGGCGCTGGTGGTCATCGCCGTGCTATGCATCGCCGGGCTCGCCATCTACCTCGGAGGTGAGTACCCCGCGAGCCACAGGGACTGGACAGTGACAGGCCTAAGGCTGCGGTCGCCACCCTCTTAAAAACAAGGAGCTAAAGGGGTGCGGTGCGGCAGGCACGTAGTAGCTGAGGAGAGTAGCATGTGTTTCAAGCGACGGGGAAACAAATCGGAATTTTGGTGTACAAATTTTGTGATATTTTCATATTTTTTTTAAACGTAAATTTTGTGAATTTTCCTGAATTTTTGTGAATTTAAGTGACTATTTTTAAGTAATATTTCTATGATTTAGAACCAGTGATTTAATTCACCATTTTTGTCAAAATTTTAACCATATTGCTACGCACAGTTGTTTTCGGGAACCTCCTGTACAACTTTCATTTCAGATTTGCATGGGTATTTTGATACCAGTTCTGGTCCTGATTTTCTAACTTCTTCTCTAAATGACGAGACCATAGTGTCATTCCATCCACAGTACTGACCCTCATATTTGTAAGAATAGCATGTCTTTCAACAAGTCATGTTTTCAAAAGAAATTTTTCTCTATTAATAACTGAAAGAGCACCCTTTCTACTATCCTAATTCATAGGTATGACACATCAAGGAATGTGTTTGGTTTAGAACGTGAGACAGCTCTATCAGAAATTGTGTCACTTGAAAGTACAGCATATGCTCAGGACAAAATGCAACTAGAATCACCTAAATAATATCAAAACAATTGTTTTCTTTCTTGTTGGGTTTAAGCGTATTCAGGTTTAAAATTTTAAGCCACACTTTGATGGATTATCTTTGGTAACGAGTAAAACCAAATGATTGATTAAATTTTTAAAAGCTAATATTTTTTTTAAAAAATGGCTACTATCCATGAGGAGCACGATACCAATGATCTAATTCAGCATTAGGTAAAAGAAACCTTTTGCCTGGTATAACTTCAGGCGGCTAAATGAGCTCAATGAGGAATCAAGACACTGAGCAACCCAGCAAAGGTTGAAAACAAAATTAAATTAAATATAAGGAAATATTGTTACAGTTAGTGACTCTCACTTGTCTGGTCGACGGGTAACCTGACTATAATGCTAAGCATAATCAACTGGTTGCCTAACAGTGTCATATAGCATTGTGACTGACAACGCTGTAGGTTATGTCACTCACCCAAGTCCAGAAGTACGTTGAAACGATGGTGGCTGTCCTTACTTCGGTACACTTCCATAGAGTTCATTTCACAAATCCAACACAATCGAAGGTATTTGAAGAGAACTTGAGGCACTTGCCCTCAACTCCCCAACCCCACCCCACAGACCTAAAGACTCGACGGAGAAATCACTCGAACACGCACTTCTACACAATGACGGCACTTGAAACTTCGCGTGACGACGTTCACAACTCTAACACCAACTTCGAACCGCATGTTTCATCGAAAAGACTATTAAAGTTTTAATTTTGACATTGTAAAGGACCGAGGTGGAGGCCGGGCCCGGCCCCCCCGCCGCCCGCCGGGCTTCGCGACGTAACTGAAGTAACTGCGCACGCGGCCGCTAGGTGGCGCTGCCTCTGCCCCCAGCCAAGCCTTCCAGGAGGGAAGTCCAAACATCCGAATTCAACTTTAAAATATTTCAAACTCCTTTGATTGCGAAATTTTGGACGAATATCAAAGCGCGTTAGTTGGGAGGACACGAGACACTATCGCTTTTTACAAATTACTGCTACACTTTACAAGGAAAACCGTATGAGACGGAAAGACAGACTTAAGACCAACTACACTTCCAGGAGGGCGCTGCAGGAGTAAGTAGAGCTTAGCGAAAACGCAAAAGTCGGTCTAAATTATAATGACTGCCCAGAAAAATATCCTTCGGACCTCACGGTCTTTCACAACCCGGACGGAGGTCCACGCCCAAACAAACAGTTACATCCCGCGAGAGCGGGGATCTAAACGCACGGCATGCGACAGAGCGCGCGTCGCGTCTCGACTATAGAAAAGGAAATTAGAGAATGTTTTGTTCCGTTCTAAACAACATTCTTCAAAATGTTTTTATTTTACTGCGTCGTCGAGTTGCGTGTTGGTTACGCAATCCGCTGCGGTGGGTTACGCTAATTATTGAACCCACGGCGGCGCCGATCGGCCGCAAGCCACCAATGAGAGTCGTTGTTGTGTTTGCAACGCGCGCGGCCGTCTCCCCAGCCCACCCCGCCCCGCCCCGCCCCGCCCCGCCCCGCCCCGCCCCGCCCCGCCCCGCCCGTCCCAGCTGAGGGGTGCTCCCGCCCCGCCCCGCCCCGACTGACCGTGTCCGATGTGATGAGAACGTGCCTCCGCCAAGCGAGTCGAGTCTGACGCCTTGCTTTCCTCTTTTTCTGTTGCAGCCATGAGGATCGACGCCCGGAACAGTGAGTGAACGCGGTGGCGACCCGCCCGCCCCACCTCACCCCCAGCTCGACCTGCCTCACCCCGCCCCGCCCCGCCCCACCCCACCCCGCCCCACCCCGCCCCACCCCACACCATCCCGCCTGTGCCCCGCCCCACCCTGTAGACTGATGCAGAAGAGCGCTCTTCTCTTCGCTCCGTCTCTCTCGCACCTGTAAGGTCGCACCCCATGCGTGCGAGAGAGACGGGGCGAGGAGAAGAGCGCTCTTCCGAAACCAGCCTGATGGCAGTGCCGGGAAATTCAAACCACCCGCATCCGAGTCAACACAGCCATTCATTAAAGAGGAGTGTACCTCGCACGAGCGAGAATGAAGACGCGCTTGTTGTGGTTCGCAGCGGACATGACGCTGGACGGGCGGCTGCAGGTGTCCGGAGGCGCGCCCTCGGCGCCGCAGCTGCAGCTCGCGCTGCTCAACTCCACGACGGCCGCCTTCCAGCAGGCCGCGCGCTTCTACAAGGACCTGGTGAGTGCGGAGAGCCGCGGCTGGTTCCGAACAGCGTTCAGCATGGTGAACTGTACAGCAAAAAATTTGCACCGGTGCTAAATAAATTGGCTGAGTCTATTTAGGATTTTTTTTTTTTCTCGAGAGCTAAAAACTTTGCTGGGAGGAAAATAATTTTATTTTTGGCGTGCGCGCCGCAAGCCGCAGGCCCCGACGGTATCCTCTGCACTCTACTTTTTCCTGCTGCACGTTTCCTATCTCCGTCGCTGGGGACGGACACCTTTCTGTTTCCCTCGGGTGCAAACAGCGAGCACAGTAGCCGCGGGTCAAACCCTCCAGACCCGCCAACCTTTGGGACCACGAATATAATTTTGGCCGCGCTTTAGCCGCTCAATCTCTTGGCCGCAGAAGCGGCAAAAGGTTGACGTGAAAAAGCTTAATTCCACAGCCGCGGTGCTCCTCCTCCGGCTGCCATCCTCTCAGGGAGATGTCCGTAGATAGATAGAGCGGCTGGCCCGGCCGCGCCATGGAGCAGCGCAAGCGGAGCGGCAACCCCAACATTCCCATCATGCGCTGAGGAGAGGTGACAGCGGAGGAAAAGGGGGGGGGGGGGCTGGCAGACAGGCGCTGCCTGGAAGCCCTTGAAACGCACCGCAGAGGAAATATAGTAGTTTATCCCATTATGCAGCTGAGACCGATGGCGGTGGCGTGGCAGTGGCCGGCCGAGAGTGGAAGGGGAGGGGGGGGGGGGAGTGGCTTGGGAGAAAAAAAAAGCACGCGCAAAGTGGTTGAAAAGAAAAGTGAGTAAATGGAATGCCAGAGGGACGGACGCGAGTGCGCGCCGCGCATGACTGCATGGCGCGAGGACCCTGTTACACACTAAGTGGAAAACCAAGTGTGTGAATGTTGCACAGTTGTAGGTAGGTGTGTGACTTTCCATTTTGTACGCACCTGTCCCTAAGTGCGAGTGAAACTCATACATTCATAATCCATGTAATTGTTCGCAAGCGTGCGAAAAAGGAAATGAACAACACACACAGCAGCTCCAACACACACTTCCGCTCACCGAGGAAAAAGATTGGCTGAATATGGATAGCTAACTCCCGGAGCTATGTAGCTAAAGATGATCAGCTGAGATTAGCTACATTACTAAACGTTTTGCTGTGTACAACGAAAATTTGTGGTAGAATACAGTTAAGGTTTAGCTGCATGTAGCTAGGAAACATTAGCTATCCATGTTGAGCAAAAATTTTGGCTACACAGCTAATTTTGTCTGCAGCTGGAGCGCGTGTACAAGCGCAGCGAGCTGGGCGCGGCGCTGCGGTCCGTCTCCGTGAGGGGCTTCAGCCTGCGGAGCTCCACCCTGGTCGTGTTCTTCCGCCTGCAGCTCGACCGGAGGAGGACGACCACGTGAGTAGCGACAACAAAACGGAAACTTTCCTCGTAAATCGTAACAAAATTTACAGAAAATTGTCAATTTTTTTTTTGAAAATTGTCGAAATGTTTTCAGATTATGAAAACGTCTTCACAAAAATTGTCAAAAAAAAAAATTCAGAAAATTTTCAAAACGTTAAACGGTTTCATAAAATTGTGAAAAGATTTTCAGAAAATTGGCAAAACAAGAGTGCTTCTGACAAATGAAAAAAAAAATCATTTTAGTCAATTGTCAGATAGATTGCAGTTAAGTGTCAATGAGAAATCAAATGTGCCAGTAAGCCTTTGAAAATCACGAGGCTCAAGTTTTCTTCGTGGGCTCTAAAATTTCTCACCGAAAACGTCGTAAAAGTCGGAGTAATTTTTTTGTTTCCGCGCGCGTCAGCCCGAAGCTAACGTGGCTAGAACGGCTGGATGGACCGACGCGCGGAGGGCGGGGTGGGGCGGGGTGGGGTGGGGCGGGGCGGGGCGGGGCGAGGATAAGACCGGGGCGACAATTGCCGTAAATTGGCGGCGTACCGTGACGTAAAGGGGGTCTGCGCCCTCCATAAAACACCAAAGACGACAACTGGAGAGGCCGGGGAAAGGGAGAAAAGAGGGGAGATGGTATGAGGTCCAGCCGCGATTGTTACATTCTCAAAAGTGGTGATGATGATCCCCCTGAATCGAATCTCGCTCTCGCGCCTTCCGCCGCAGGATCGAGGTGGAGGAAGTGGCGCGCGGCATCCTGGTGCAGGAGGCCACCGCCCTCAAGCCCGTCGCCTTCACCGACATGCAGATGGACGCCGAGCAGATCGTCATCAAGCGTGAGCACCACCACAATTATCAATGAGATATTTTTTCGGATGAAATACTATATAAACATAATCAAAAGGGCAGTGGAGAGTAAACGTAGTGCACGTCCTGACGAAACGGCCGACTTTATCTTCTTCAGGTCACGAGGACCACGATGAGGAGGTCGACGTGGACCGGCGGAACGCGACCGAGGCGACGCAGCAGGGCGCGCAGACGCTGCCGGGGCGGCCGACGTCGCCGCAGCCGCCCAGCCCGTCGACGGCGACCCTGTCCACCGTGACGACGCGGCCGCTCGTGCTGTCCACCTCGCACCGGGGGCAGCCGCGCCCGGGACCGGCGCGCACCACGACCACGACGACCACGACGACCACGACGACCGCGCCCACGCCGTCCTGGGAGGAAGCGACGCTCACCTTCACCGGGGTCGGCGCGCCGGTAACCGAGGTGGCGAGCCGAACCCGCGGCGAGGTGCACATCGAGGCCGTGGAGGAGGCCAGCACACTGCCACCGACCACCTCGACGGAGGCGCCTCGGCGCTCCACGCCCCGACCCAGGCCACCGCCGCTGGCCCCGCTGACCTCGCCGCCTCCGCCGCCGCCGGCCCCGCACCCCACGGGCGTGGTGGAGCCCATCGCCAAGGAGGACGTCGTCGTGGACCCCTGGAACGCGCCGTATGGTGGTGCTGCAGCTCGCCGGCCGCAGCCGCTGTCGCCTCCACTGTCTCCTCTCGGCAGCGCCATCCAGGACGACGATGACTCCCTGTCGTCCTGGAGGCCGGTGCCACCTACGCATAACCAGTATCACCTCGCCACCGGTCAGTAAAACGCGATCGCCATGCGTAATTAAAATAAAATACTTTGTTAGATAAACTTCAGAACAGAATCTCATTCATTCCCGTTGACTTACTTTTGACTTGTCGTGCAGCGGCCGCAGTGCCCATCCTGCTCCCGACGGGCGGGGACGCCGAGGAGGAGGACGTGGGCGTCGCCGTGGGCGTGGCCGAGGTCGTGGCCATCCCACCCTCGGCGCTGGAGGGCGCCGTCAACGTGACCCCCGGCGGCGGCGCGCTGCCCGTGATCCTGGAGGACGCCCCGGCCTCCGCCCCGGCCCCGGCCTCGAGCTCGCCGCCACCAGCACCGCCGCCGCCGTCGGCCTCCTTCCTGGACCGGCTGAGCCTCAGCCCCTCTGAGGCCTTCCGCCAGGACCTGCTCCTGGAGCGCGACGGCAACCGGGCGCCGGTGAGCGCGTACGCGGGCGACATCGGCGTCCCCGTGGTGGCGGCCGTCACCAGCCACGTGTCCAGTCACGTGCAGAGCGCCCCTAGCCCCGCCGCGGCCCCCGCGCGCCAGGGCCCCGGCGACACCATCTCCAAGATCTCCCTCATCGTGTCCGGCGAGGAGGACGAGGACGACCCCGAGACCAGCATCCTACAGACCGGCAGCGGCTCCATCGTCATCAAGGACGAGAACCGGGGGCCGATCTTCACCACGCCATCGGCCGCAACCACCTCGGCCACGTCCACGACGGCGACCCCACCGGCGTCCACGACCACGGCGACCTCCACGACCACAACGACAGCGCCGACGGCCGCCCCTGCGTCTGATGCGTCGACACCCCGGATGGAGGTCGGCAAGGCCGAGATGAGGAACAGCAACATCCGGATGCCGGGGCTGTTCGCCCTGCCAGACTTCCCCCTGCTGCAGCAGTTCCCCAACCTACTGTCTGTCAGGAAGGCCGCGCAGCCCGTCGTGGAGGTGCAGCCCGAGGCGGCGGCCGCCATGCCAATCCCGCAGCCGCGGCCGCCCCCGACCACTAGCACGTCCACGACGACGGTGCAGCCCGCGCCGGCGTCATCAGAGGAGTCAGTGACCATCGTGACCCTGCTGCCGGTGCGATCCAACTCAGGGCTGAGGAGGCCACTGCGTCGGAAACCTCAGCTGAGGCCCAGCCCTCCGCCCCCGGCCCCGGCCCCGGCCCCCAACCCCGCCCCCGCCGCCACCACGACCCCCGCCCCCACGCATTCACCCACCACCCCCGCCCCGACTTTGACACCGGCGCCGCCTCCACCGCCTCGAGCCCACAACCAGTCCCCTCCGCCGTCCCTGGAGACGGCGCAAACCCTGAGCGAGGTGCCGCCCCCGGCCGTGTCCAACGCCTCCCGCAAGCAGGACGAGAACAGCGCCAAGATCCTGTCCAGCATCAAGCTGGTCCTCGAGTCCAGGCAGAGCCACTACGCCAACGGCACCGCCGGCAACGGCAGCCGCCCCGCCCCGGGGCCCGGCCCTGCGCACGTAGATAGGATTACGCACTTCATCATCCCGCCGGAGAGGGACGCGGCCACGCCGGCGGCCGCGCCGCCCCAGCGCGTCAACCTGGGGCTCGTCGAGCGGGTGACGACCGAGGCGACGCCCACGACCACCAAGGAGGCCACCGTCAAGCAGAAGCAGCAGCAGCAGCAGTCCGTATCGAGCGCGGCCGCGAGGACGCCGCCCAGCCGCGGGGTGGTGAAGCAGGGCGTACCCAAGGGGAACAAGACGTCGACGCAGGTCCGACAGCCGGCGCGGCCCGGCGCTGCCGGCCTGAAGCGCACGCCCGCCAAGCAGTCCGCGCAGCAGAGGGTGCCGCGGCCGCAGCTCGCCAGCAGCCGCCTGCGGGAGACCGTGGTCCGCACCAACGTGCACGTCGGCCAGGCCGTCCAGGGCGGTCCTGGCGGGCAGGCGCGCAGGCCCGGCGCCGTGGCGCAGGTGGCGCGGCCCGCGGTGGCGCCCGCACCGCGCCCCGATCACTCCATGGAGAGGGTCGTCACGCTCGCCTCCAACAGGAGTGCGGTGGAGGCCGTGCCCACCAGGAGTACCGTGGAGGCCGTGAACGCCAGGTCGACGGTGGAGACCGTGCCCACCAGGCCAGCAGTGGAGGCCGTACCCACCAGGGCCGCGGTGGAGGCCGCGCCCACCAGGACCACCGTGGAGGCCGTGAACGCCAGGGCCGCGGTGGAGGTCGTGCCCACCAGGGCCGCGGTGGAGGCCGTGAAGGCCAGGGTCGCGGTCGACTCCGGCTCTCGCCCTCCCGGCACCGCACCCTCACGGCACGCCAGGATGGCGCTCCCCCGGGTAGACCTGACCTTAGCGAACCTAGACGTGCACGACGGACAGGCGGGCGCGGGCGGCGCGGGTAGCGTTAGGTGGACGCGCAGGACAGCAGGGACGACCCTGGACGGAGTTGGCCGTGCGGCCGAGGCCCAGGGCCCGGCCTCGGCCCCGGCCCCCAGGACGGCAGCCCCCGCCAGTCAAGACCCCGGCCCCGGCAGCGTAAGTGCCAAGGCCCTCCCGTAGGCTCTGAGCCACCCTCCGCCCCCGACCCACCCAGTCACTACCTGTTAGTCAATATTTATTTGTAATGTGTAAATATGTAGATCGCAATGCCCGCTGTGCCAGCGGGGTGTAAATGTGTGTACAGTTAATGTAAGTCCCGGTCGCGACGACGGTCCCCATGTCCATATGATTCGACGGCGTCTCGCCGGTTGGTACAATGGATGACGTACTTGCTTGCAGCTGCTGGGGGGCGGGGCTGGCGGGGCCGGCGGGGTTGACGGGGGCGGTGCGGCCCGGGGGGCGGGGTGCGGGGGCGGGGGCGTCGGCGGGGAGGTGGCGTCGGCAGCTGCGGGGGCGGGGGTGGGGGCGGCAACCGACCGGAGCGCGGTAGTCACTCCCAAGTCTACTTCCAAGCCGCCCGCGGCCTCCTCCCCGTCGCGGCCCGGGACCGCGATCACGGCGACCACCTCGTCGCCTCCGAGAGTAGCGCCGGCGGCGAGGCCTGCGGGCACCAAGCCGACGGCCTCCACCGGCAGCGCGGGGACGGCCGCCGTGAAGCTCGTACCCGCCGCCACCAGGCCCACCCACAACGCCACGAGACTGAACGGACAGAGACCACCACCCCCACCTCTACCCTCACCCGCGCCCGCGCCCACCGCGGCCAACAAGGCCGCCCCGAACTCGACGAGGACTTCCCTGGCCCCCGGAGTGACGAAACCCACCGCGAGGCCTCAGACCAGGCCAACGGGCAACTCGACCAGAACGACCGCTCCCACCGCCACAAAGCCCGCCCTGAAGCTGGCCGCCAACGCGACTGCCGCGGCGCCCAGGCCCGCACCGACCAGCAGGCCCCCCGCGAGACCCACCGCCTCCCAGAGCAGGCCGCCGACAAGGCCGCCGCCCGCACCCGGCGCCCCGAGGCCTCCCGCGACCAGCACCACGAGGCCCGCCGCGTCCCAGACCAAGACCGCGTCCACCACTGTCAAGACACCCGTCAAGACGACCAGCAAGACGCCCGCCGTCAAGACACCGGTCAAGACGTCCCCGTCGAGACCAGTGACGCCCTCGAGCAGACCGTCAACAAAGCCCGCCGGCGCCGCCAGCCAGACCAGGCCCGCCCCGGGCAGGCCGACGCCCTCCACGACGACGACGACCCACCCGACGACGACGACGACAGACAGCCGACCCGAGCCCCCGGCCCCGGCGCCGTCCCCGGGTCCCCCGGCCGCCGTCGGGCCGCCCTCCCCCGTCGAGAACACGGAGGCGCAGCGAAACCGCACGGCGCAGCTCGTCGCAGCCATCCGGGCGGCCGTCGGCCTCCCCGCCAAGTCCGTGTCCTCCTCGTCCACCAAGCTGGCCGCCAACGCGGTGGAGGTGGCGCTGCCACACAAGGTGCTGCACAAGGTGGCCAACGCCACGGCCAGCACCACCGCGTCCACGACGTCGGCCACCTCGCCGTACGTCGGCCTCGCGGGCCACCTCGATGACGTCCTCGGGGACGACGCAAACGCGACCGGTGAGTTCAAAGAAATATATGATCTCTGTAGTTTTGCTGCGAAGCTTTTTAAAAGAATTGTTTCAGAGATGGGGTTAAGTCTTCTGAATTATTTTTAGTGCTTTCTTGAATTATTATGAGTTCTTGAATTTTTCTCATTTTTTTCTTTCTCGGAGAACTCACTCAGTTTTCTTTACGTTCTTTATTATAATTATTTTTCCGTCCTCAGAGTGCGGCGTGCGGTGCGGGGACGGTTCGTGCGTTGCCGCCGTGTCTCGCTGCAACCAGCTCGTGGACTGCGCGGACGGCGCGGATGAGCGCGCCTGCACCTGCGCCGACTACCTCCGCGCCAAGTTCATGCACCGCAAGCTCTGCGACGGCGTTGTCGACTGCTGGGACTACAGCGACGAGAACAACTGCGGTGAGGGGGAGAGAGAGAGGGGGGGAGGGGAGAGAGAGAGGGGGGGAGGGGGGGGGAGAGAGAGAGAGAGAGAGAGAGAGAGAGAGAGAGAGAGAGAGAGAGGAGAGAGAGAGAGAGAGAGAGAGAGAGAGAGAGAGAGAGAGAGAGAGAGAGAGAGAGAGAGAGAGAGAGAGAGAGAGAGAGAGAGAGAGAGAGAGAGAGAGACGGTAGAGTCCCTATCGAGGGCTGTGTGTGGAGAGCCCCTGGGGCGTAGGCAACACTGCGACACCAGTGTGTTTCGGTTGCCTACCCCGTCGCTGACGGGCGCTCAGTGCAAATAATATTCTTGTACCTACCCTTGCGACTCATGAGGACCCAGAACAACTCTTGTACCCCTCTCCGGTCCAGGGCACGCAAGTTATATGGTTGGAATAAAACAACTGTATCGCCGCCGTTTAAAAACGAAACTGTTGCTAGGTAGAATGTTGTCGTGACACAGAGCGGCCCCAGGAGGGTCATCGGATGGCTCTCCGAGGTAGTCTCGAACGGGGTACTTCCGGGTCGTCTCAAGTTCGAGATTCCATATAGTTTTTATTGGGCTCGGTCTCGAACAGGCAAGAGTCGACCCGGCAGTCCGGCAGTAGCCCGTTCGAGACCATATAGTGGGGAGCTCCCGAAAGGGAAACAACTCTGAAATTTTTCATACACCTCGTAATTCAGGAATATTTTTTAAAAAGTAGAAAAATATTTAAATAACCATCACAATTAACTCAAGAAAATTCAGGAAAATTAACAAATATTTGGGTAAAATTCAAGTGAAAATTCACAAAAGTTCTATAAAAATTCGCAACAATTCACAAAAATTACGAAAATTTACACTAAAAAATCGTAAAAATTCGCAAAATGTGTACACACGAAAATTCCGAGTTGTTTTCCCGTCGGGAGGTCCCCGATGACCCTCCTTCCCTCTCTCCACAGACTGGTGCGAGCCCGGGCGGTACGTCTGCTCCGGCTCCAGGGTGTGCGTGGAGCTGGCGCGGCTGTGCGACGGCCGGCGCGACTGCCCCTACGGCGACGACGAGAAGCACTGCGTGTCCGTGGCGCCCGACGCGGCCGCCGCGGACGACTTCGTCTACCACAACCAGGGCAAGTAGTGGGAAAGCGACGAGCCTGCGGACAGGCAATTATTAAAAATAAAAAATAAAAAGCAAAATTAAAAAAATTAAATTTTAAAAAAAGTAAAAAATCCACAGCTTAGAGTAAAACTTGCTTCTTGCTTCACAATTCTTCTGGCGTTCAAGTAGTTGAATGTCCTCTGCAGGGTACGTGATGGTGCGGCGCCAGGGTCAGTGGGGGAAGCTGTGCGCCAAGGGGGTGGTCGCGAACGACACGACGACGACGTTGGCGTCGACCCCCGGGCAGGACAAGGTGGCCCCGGCGGCGGCGGCAGCGGCCTCCTGGGGACCACTCCAGCTCGGCGAGGTGGTGTGCCGGGCGCTCACCTTCACCGGCGTGGACTCGGCGCAGCTCACGGCCGACGACCAGGGGGTGGCCGACGACACGCCCTTCTTCGAGACGGCCACCGGCATCAACGCGACGGAGGACAAAGGGTGGGTGACCGGCTCTGTCCGCAAAACACCAGCGGGGCGAGGAGGAAACAACTGAAACAACTCTCAAGGTTTTTTTTTCATCTCTTAATTCAGAAAAAAATCAGAAAAATGCAGAAAAAAAATCCACAAATTTGCAAAAACAAAAATCAAGCAAAACTTCAAAATTGTCAATAAAAATTCGCAAAATTCCGAGTTGTTTTTCCCCTCGCCCCGGGGTGACAGGTACGCACGTCGTGTTTGGCTTTCCTGACGACCTTGACCTTGCAGGCGGCAGCAGACCTTCGTGGAGTCGTCGTGCCCGGGCAGGCAGGTGCTGCGGGTGGCCTGCAAGAGCCTGCAGTGCGGAGAGCGTCCGCAGGCCACCTCCCACTGGGCGAGGTAAGCGCATCAGCGCGCCGGCTCAGCCCGCAACCCTTACGAACCCTCATCCCTTGTGATCGTTCATAAACTACGCGCTGGAGGGGCGCGCAAATACTACACGCCCTTGTTAGTCGCAGCAACTCCTCCAACTCCCCGGTGATGGAAGTCCCCATGATACATTTACCCAGGAGTAGAAATAATATGGCAGTCTCTAAGCTCGCCAATGAAGGATGAAGGTCCTGAAACTAATGAGGCCACAGAATATTTGCCCCTCCCCCCCCCCCTTCCTTCCCTTTTTGAACGCCTCCTCACAAGCCCGCGCCCACCACAGGTCCGCGGGTGGCGGGGCCTCCACTTCCGCCTCCACTTCCGCCTCCACTTCCGCCACCACTTCCGCCACCACCCCCTCGGCGGGGCGGCGCGCGCGCATCGTGGGCGGCACCAACTCGGGCCCGGGCGCGTGGCCGTGGCAGGCCGCCCTGTACAAGGAGGGCGAGTTCCAGTGCGGGGCCACGCTCATCTCCGACCGCTGGCTGCTCTCCGCCGGCCACTGCTTCTACCAGTGAGTCCGCAAACAGGCTAAACATTTTTTAGTCAATTTTTCAGATTTTTTGATTTTTTTTTAAATATTTTTTTTTCGCTACAGCGCTCTGGATGACTTCTGGGTGGCGCGGCTGGGCGCGCTGCGCCGCGGCACGGACCTGGCCTCGCCGTACGAGCAGCTCAGGCCGCTGGCCGCCATCATCCTGCACCCGGGCTACGTGGACGCGGGCTTCATTAACGACATCTCACTCCTGCGCATGCGCGACCCGGTCAGCCCCCCCCCCTCTCTCTCTCTCGCTCTCACTTGACATTTAATTTCTGGAGTGGCATCGGGGAGCTCCCCGCGATACCCACGAACGGGTGCAACTTCCGGCTCGATTTCGAGACTCAATAGAAACGATATACCAGGTGGAGTAAACCGCGAGTCCGCGGGGAAAGCTCGTGGTCCGCGTTGCATAGTACAAAAAGTGCCCGGGGTCAATCAGCCACCTGGTATGTGGGATCTCGAACTCAAACCGTTGAGAGTCGACCCGGAAGTTGTCCGTTCGAGAGGATCGCGGGAAACTCCCCGATGACCCTCCTGATCCTGATGAACAGAGTGTTTGATGTTGTCGGTGTGAGCAGGTGTCCTTCAGCGACTACATCCGCCCCATCTGCCTGCCGCCGCCGACGGCCGTGCTCAAGGACGGCACCATGTGCACCGTGGTGGGCTGGGGTCAGCTGTTCGAGGTCGGCCGCGTATTCCGTGAGTACTCCGTCGAGCCCCTCCTCCACCTGTTCTCCTTACTCCTCTCCCGTCCGGCCAGGGTGATCACGTGGCGTACTTGTTTGACTCCCGCCCGCAGCCGACACGCTGCAGGAGGTGCAGCTCCCCACCATCTCGACGGCCGAGTGCCGGCGCCGGACCCTGTTCCTGCCGCTGTACCGCGTCACGGACAACATGTTCTGCGCGGGCTTCGACCGCGGCGGCAGGGACGCGTGCCTCGGGGACTCGGGCGGCCCGCTCATGTGCCAGGTGAGGAAAGGAGGCAGTGTGGCCACAGTGTGGTCACGCTTATGTGAGGAGGCCGTGCGGCCACAGTGTGGTCACTGGGAATTAAAACGCTCAGCACTGTATGTGATAACACCGGAAAAAGAAAACCTTGAAAGCCACCACAACCGCCACGACGACGACGTCGACCACGACCTCGACGACGACCACCGCGTGCACAACCACCACGACTACAATCACCAGGACCACCACCACGATCAGCATCACCACGACCACCACCGACGACGACGACAACAGCAACAGCAGCAACAACAACAGCAACAACAGCAACAACAGCAACAGCAGCAGCAGCAACAATAGCAACAACAACAACAACAACAACAACAACAACAACAACAACAACAACAACAACGGGACATAGTTAATGGAAAAAACCGGCCTACCGGCGGGTAGGAAGGCAGTCGGCTGATTTTGAATATGACTATTAACGGTAATTGGCAAATTGTCACGGGAACGAGATGCGTAGAAACCATGGACACTTTGATTCCTGTTTTAACGTGGCTGGTTTTCTGATTTTTCTTCTTACGGGCTTGAATTTTAACTGTGTTATACTGGATTGTATTTTAACTGGCTTTAAAATTATCTGAACCGCATTCATTTCATTTTAAATTTAAATCCTGGAACTAGGGGACCAATTGTAACTTTGTCACTTCTTTACTGCGACAAACTGTTAAAAAAAATTCTTTAATTAACGACAAATAAGTCTCTAATTTTTACAGCGACTGCAGTCATTTTAGAACCAGGGGGTGAGGAACTAGAAACAATTATGTGCGGCGGTATAAACAATACGAAACAATATCAAAACAAAACGAGACAATATAAACTACAAAGTGACAATTTCGGACAGAATTAGAATATTTTTTTTACAAAATCACATTGTATTATATTTTAACTGGCTTTTAAATTATTTGAACCATATTCAATAATATTCTTTTCAAACTTAAATATTGGAACTTTGGGACCAATCGTAGCTTTGTCACTTCTTTACTCTGTGATACGAGCGAACGTGGTTCCCGGCCGGTCCCAGCCCGCACACACGCTCTTTTTATTTTAACTGGGCTTCATACCAAACTTAAAAGTCAGACTAATCGACTGCCTAACAAGATTCCAGTTTTACCGTGGCTGATTTCTGATATTTATTTTTAGGGGCTTGAATTTTAACCGGGTCATACTGGGTTATATTTTAACTGGCTTTTAAAATTATCTGAACCGTACTCAATTCATTTCAAACTTAAATATTGGAACTTCGGGACCAATCGTAGCTTTGTCATTTCTTTACTGCGATATGAGCAAACGCTGTCAAGAGGTGTAACGTGAAGAGGGTTAGTAAGCAGCGCGCTTGTATACAAAGGGTCCATAGATGGCTGGCACGCGGGGGCGGGGCGGGGCGAGAGGGGCGGGGGCGGGTGGGAGGGCGGTCGGGCGCGGGCTGGTGAGGCACAGCTGCATGCTGCGCGCCGCGCGGGGAGCGCCGGGCCACCTCCTCCAGCTCCTGCCGCCTGGTACAGCGTTGAGGCTCTTGGCTCCCCATCGCCAGCCCGCCCGCCCAAAACCCGCACACGCTCCACTCCTATATAGTCTGGAAGGGGTGGGGGGTGGGGGGCTGGGGGAGTGAGCGCTGCCTGCTGGCTGCTCGCTGTCTTGTATGGCGAACTATTTTAACTGGCTGGCTTTTACTGGATCAATACGGGGCTTATATTTTAACTGGCTGGCTTTTACTGGATACTGGATCAATACGGTGCTTATATTTTAACTGGGCTTCATACCAAACGTAAAAGTCAGTCTAATCGACTGCCTAAAAAATGATTGAAAGTCAAGTTATACGTTTCCGGAAATTTGAAGTTGCCAGACCATGGTATTCCCTGCTTGCGTTAATAAGCCTGTCTCTGACCTCTCTCTCTCTCTCTCTCTCTCTCTCTGACCCCAGGAGGCGGACGGGCGCTGGACGCTGCACGGGGTAACGAGCAACGGCTACGGCTGCGCACGCGCGGACCGCCCGGGGGTCTACACCAAGGTGGTCAACTACGTGCGCTGGGTGGGGGCCGTGCTGGGCGGCGGAGAGGCGGCGCACGTCTCGCACAAGGTGGCCCAGGCCCTGCGCGACTCCAAGACGGCCTGCCAGGGCCACCGCTGCCCGCTGGGCCAGTGCCTGCCCAGGAACAGGGTCTGCAACGGCTTCATCGAGTGCAGCGACGGCTCGGACGAGCGCGGCTGCTGGTGACAGGACAGCAGGCCCTTCGCGCTGCCGTCACTCGCTGGCTCTGTCTCACTTGCTCTCATCCGAGGGGTGAAAGAATGCTGTCTCTCTCTCTCTCTGCTGCAACGTCGTCGGGATTAGTGCGATGACGTGCTCGAGGCTCGCGTTAAGTCTGCCAGGGGGTCCTGAGTCCTGAGGAGCCGCACTGCCTTGGAAACTCGTGCAAAGTACGTGATGGAGATGTCAAACGTTCCCGACGGCTCAGGACCCGCGCCAGCGCCCTCTAGCATCCCTGTAACCAGGGGCGTTCGCAGGCCGGGGCGCGGGGTGTGCGTCGAGCACACCGCAGAACTCGCCGAGCACGCGGACACCCACACCCCACCCTGACGCTGCCTCGTCGCCGGACACCTGGAGCAGAACGCGAGCTGAGCTGGGTCCCCTCTGGATCCTCCCCCCCCCCTCCCCATCTCTGCGACGAGGACTAAGGACGTGACTTTGAAGGCAGGCAACTGCTGCATATCTCTTGTGCCAATCGATTCACTGTAGAAAGGGTTTTTAACTTAATGCTTAATTTAATTTTGTTGTTGCCGGACACAAGTGTAAGATATTAGGTAAGCTGTTAAGGAAGCTGAGTTTCCAGAGATGTCACATTCACAAATTTTACGGAATTGCCGTCACTGTCTGACATTATGTTGTAAACATACGAGTCTTAATTGTGCAAGTGTACTGAATGACCAAGTATTTGTACGTTTCTCCCAAGTGATATTAATATTTATAAATGAATTAGTTAAGAATTTGTTGTAGTACCTGTTTTAATTTAATTTAGTGAAATGTGTTGTAGTTTGTATTTTTTTCTTTGATTGTATGCTCAAACATTTAAATAGCTCTTGGAGATAGGTATGCTTCTGATGTTAATCCGAGTGGAAATGTCTGTCCCATGAACATTTTTGATAGAAAGGTGACAGCAAAAGAGGGAAGAGTTCATTTGAGTTCAACAATGTATTACACATATTTACACTACAAAGCTTGAAGAAAAACCAACACACAATACCTTAAGAAAAAAAGGAAAAAATATTTCTTAACTGTAAAAATAATTAATAATTATAAAGAGAATATACTCAGTGTCAAGCTACCTAAAGAACACATATCTCACTTAAGTTGAGTAACTCATCACAGACATTAGAATGGTCACAATATTCAAGCAAAATGTGAAATCTACATAACTTATGAACACCTGCCAATTGTAAGATTGTATAAACTTTTTTATACTTCCTTTCATGATCATCAGAACTATAAAACTGAGTTTGGAAAGTATAACTCAATTCTAGGAAAGGAGTTAAAACAATGAGGTTGATTCAACAAATTATATGACAATCAGCCCTTTATGACTGCAGGGCAAAGTAAAAGTGGAATGAGGCTAATACTCAGGAATCATAATTTAAAAGACAAAGGTGATATCTTCTTTGGGCCAGTCTTAGATTTTCAGTCATGAGAGCAAAGGAAATATTTAAAGGGAAGCACTTCCTAGATATGTATTATTCGTGATAATAAAATATAAAATAAATGATGACAGATTAACTATCATGTTTTGTACTGATAAGAAGGTAACATGACACATTCATTAACTGTACTGAATGATAAAATATTAAAACAGAATGTTACGAGTGAACATAATCTTACAGAACGGAGCAATAACTGCTCATTTCACACAACTTCTAATTTAACTGTAAATTGAATCCTAAGAAAATTATCCTCCCCTTTACAAAACTCGTGTCATGTTATAAATAGATTTTATTCCTAAATCAATGGCGAATTTTCTATCTACCCCTCACAGACACAGAAACACACACACCCACACGCGCGCGCGCGCAAAGGGGGAAAAAAAATCTTGTGTACAAATAGAAAATAAACAACACAGAACATTCATGGGCTCATGCTAAAATATCACTAGCGAATTAATTAATCGATGGCAGTAGAAAGTCCAAATTAAACTGAAAGATTAAATAGTAAATACAGAATTCAAACTATCAGCAAAATGTATGACATGCTACATTTCAGGAGAAAAGGGCATTAGAAACAAAGGAAAATTTTACCACAGAAAGTAACACCCACAACCAACTTTTCAATCTCCAAGAGATGCTTGTACTTTGCATTCACAGGTCCTCTAAAAACTAAAAATGCAATACCACAAAACAAATTTGTTTAAACTACGTATCACATGTCAAAAAATAAACTGTATAACCTATTCAATAGAAAGGAACATTAACTACAAAATCAAAAGCCCTGCAAGAAAAAAACAAAAAAGAAGAAAAAAAATGCAGGAGACTGGAATGGATACTTGGATTTTATAAAATCTAACTAAAGTACTACTTAGTGAACACACAAGATACAGACTCAAAAATACTTAGAATAAAAAATTCAGTAATTCACAGGATGCTATCCTAAGAAGTAGAACAATAACTTACTGTTATTCTGAATTGACAATGAAAAGTTTGTATGCCATTATTATCACATACTTTGATGGTGAGGTTTCAATGATGTAAAGCTACCTTACACAACACGTCCATATACTCTTTAAGAGTAAGTAAGAACAGAAAATATGATGTTGGCATTATGAACACACCAAAGCTGGATGTGGGAAGCAAACATAGGAACTTCAATGACAATGTACCGATTGAAAATGTAAGAAAGTTTGAAAATGGACATGCTGTGCAGTCTAAAGGGCAACCTGGATAGAGAGGACAGCTTGGAACCCAGGTCTTAGTTGGGTCCATAGAAAAGTAGGTTAACAAAGAGGTTCTTAAAATCCAGGTTTCACAGTACTTCAAATGATCACTGTCTTTACACTTACACAGCTCAGTCCAAGAATACTCTTCAGACAGACAATTCAGGTGAACATACAATAGATAAATGAACTAAATAAATGATACAAGTCAAGTCACATGAACCTCCTACATTTCTCAGCTTATTCATACTGATTTTATTGATGGAATTTGCAAAGTAGTGATAAAAACTGAGTAATATCTCTTTCAACAGGGAATAAGGAAATCGAAATCATCCACTGACACCAATAAAAATTCAGAGAGCATATAGCTCTTTGAAAATATCCTCAAACTCGCTTTGGATTCAGAATTCACTATTAGAAAAGGACTAATTAATTGAAATACAATCTACTGCCACCCATTTAAATTTGCCAAGTCAGAAATCCAGTCCTGACCAGAATTTTGAGAGCCATTTGACAAGACATTTTGATTACCATCACTGCTGTTAGGGCAAGACTTCAACTCTGCATCAGAACTATTTTTATTCTTAGGGGCATTATTTACAACATTGTGCCACACATCTTTTGATTTCTGCAGTTTTGCATTGTCATTACTAAAATGAGGCATCATTAGACTCTCAGATGAACGGGCACCCATTTTCATCAGTAAATCATTTTGAAATTGGTTATAAGAATAATTAAGAGGAGTTTCTGTAGCCTCATCTAATTGATGAGATCCATTGCGAAGACTGTTTTGAGAAGTGCTATTTGCTACTGAGGCAGGTGTTGGGGAACAATTTTCTCTTTTGACACTTTCATATGATTCATCAATCAACAACCCATCATGTGACTCCATACTCTGATTTTCACTTCCATCTTCTTCTTCATCATTTTTATCATCCTTATTTTGTAAGCTTTCTCTCAATAAGTCCATCACACCTTCACCAAATCCTTGCATAATAGGATCACCAGTTCTGTCACGTTTTCTGAAGAAAAGAAGAGAAAAAAAAAAGGAGAAAAAAACAATATTAGTTACCTACACAAAAGTCATCAGATGTGGTATGGAGAAGGAAGAAACAAAAAGAAAAAGAAAAAAAGAGAAGGAGAGGGAGAGAAGTAAGACACCAACAAACCTTGATTCATTATCAACATGATGAACATTTCGCATGTGTCTGAGCAAGTGATCTCGTCGGCTGAGTATTTTTTTACACATAGGGCATTGCATAGGTACATTTTTCCTGTGGAATAGAACCAAATGGATAGGAAATTAGTTCTATACATTTTTATGAACATTATTTAGATCATTTCATGGTTTCATTCAGGTTAAATCATGAGACCTGTAACCCTTCCTAAACCAAGTAATAGAAAGTTTCAACCAACTGCCATTAACTGCTCTATTTAAAGCAGCTAATTGACACCCAAATATCATACCCATTCAAAGCATGACAAAGATCAGGTTGTACAAAACATAAATTATTAGGTAAAAGGGGGCAGTTTGCGACAGTGGCGAATGTTTGAAGAACACAAAGAAATGCTTGCTAGAACTCACGTGGTAACATTTTTACTTTTCACAACTGATGTCTGAACTGTTGAAGGTCCTGGACTTGGTTTCAAAATTAACTTCTCACTGTGGTGGTTAAAAAAAAAAACTTAGAAAACAAATGCTCTTACAATAAATGACCCAAAATAATGTAAAGAACTGCTGATATACGGAAGCCCATACTTCTAGAACACAGTTTTAGGGAAAAATAATTAAATTGTGTCCCGACACTTCAATACTATATCATCTAAAACAGGAGATTGGATTTGAAATGACTAGACGTTGTGCTGTGGGAAGAAAATTTAACACTTCATAATACTTACGGTGCATTTTGAGTAGGTAGGTGAACAATTCCATGCATACGCATCATATGTCGCTGCAAACGCGGAGGATAATGAAAAAGTGAATAATTAGTACAAAAGCAAAATAGGAATACTATTATCAGGTAGATTTCAACTGCAACTACCTTAAGATGATCAGGACGTAGAAACGCAGTGGTGCATACATCACAGTTATAGCGACGTACATTGTTATGAGAATCTTCATGCCTTCTCATATGATTCTTATACTTAAATCTAGCTTTGCAAACACTACATGAAAACGTGTATGTTGCTCTTTCGGCAGCACAAGCCTTTGGAAAAATTTGAGAATTAGTATTTGACTTTTTCTAAACACACAAAATTACACATAATGGGACATACAGTAAAATTGTGGCTCTTGTATGATTCCTCATCACTGAATTGTTTCAAACATGTTTGACAGTTGAGCTTAGGTATCTCCTTGGAAGGTTTCTCCAGTTTCTCCTGTTTTACTTCCATTTTCCGCTTCTCAAATAAAATTGCTTTTTCCATCTTTTTAGCTTCAATTATGGCAGCCCTGCAGAAAGATAAACTCATGAGTTTATCAAAGGGGTGAAAGAAGTTGAAGAGAGAAGAACATTGTGGGAGGAAACTTAAATACAACAATGAAATATTACAAATAGATAAATACCTTTCCATTTTTAAAGCAATAGGAAGTCCACATTGCGCTTCATGTCTTAAAAATGCTGCTCTGTATTTAAAAGCTCGTTCACACACATTGCAAACCATTTCTTCTCTTGGACTAGTGCGCAAAGCATCAGAGTTTCTTCCATTTCTCGTAGGAGATGATAGCATGGCAAAATTGGCTGGCTTCCCGGAGAGCCTCTCCATATTAGTTGGTCTACTCAGGTTTCTAGTGACAGTAATAGTAACAGATTCATCCAATCCTTTAATTGGTGAGGATTTATCTGCACTTGACGGTATTGCTGTTTTGCTAGAGGAGGGTATAGGCGTCAGTGTACATGAAAACAAAATTTTCATGGACATAAAGAGAAAATATAAACATTCTAAAAGTAAAGTCTTACTCAATTTCTTCTTCATGTCCATTATTTAAAACAACTTCAACCAAGTTCAATGCCTCCATTGTTGACACAGATTCAAATCTCCAGCCCAGCTGATTGGTGAATCTGAAATTTACACAAATCTTTAGGGAATGCAGATAGATCACAAGTTATTTGACAGGGTTAGCATAACATTTCTAGTTAATCTGAAGATTCAAACTACACGAAGGTTTGTGAAAAATAAGCAAAATACTAAAGTCCACTGTGAAGAATATAGGTTAAGGAAGGTAAACACTTCTGCTCCACCACATTACAAAATAGCATTTAATAACTGGGGGAAAAAAAAACTGGAACCATTTAAAAAAAAAAAAAAAAAACTTAAGCAGATCATCTGAACTTCTTCCAGAAAGCCACACTTCAAACAGTTGCTTTCGGTCCACTTAGCCTACTTTCGAAATCATACTTGACTACAAATCCCACAGTGCGCGGCAACTTGCAAGGTTGAGAGAGACTGGAAAACACAGGCTTTGATTGAAATCCTCAAGAAGCAGTTGCAAAACAGTGATGCGGTCTCAACGACACCGACACACAGCTGTTATAAAGGCAAATTCCTAAGACCCCGAGCTCAAAACTATTGCCTCCGAACAGCGAGGCTGCTGAGACAGAAAGCCCGGTAGTCAGTAAACGCCCCCGTGCGATTTCAAGAAGCGTGCAAAGATTCAGGTTACCCACTAACAGTCGCGGACTTTTATGATCTTGCACTTGTGGCCCGGGAAATGCTCAGGTAATCCATCTGTTAAGAGTAAAACTAGGGCCATGACAGGCGGTCAACACATGATCAGACTTTCGTCTTCCTCTCCCCACTCCACCCCTCACCCTCACCTTTACGCCTCGCCTCTCGCCTTTCTCTCCTTTCCTTTGCCTCCCCTTCCCCTTCCTTCTCTTTCTCTCTTCTCCCCCTCCCCCTCCCCGCCGACGTGGCCCTTAGCACTATTTACAGGTGAAGGAAGGCCGTTGCACAGATATTCACACAATAAGAACTGGCGGCGGCTGGCGGCTTATTATTTGCACTTTGTTCTTGTTTCCTCCCATTTTGCACAGTGCAAAAATTAGCGTTGTCACATTTACTTCATTTATTCGTTCACTTTGTCCTTTTGAGGAGGTTGATCTTTACCGTCACTTAATTTAAACACTCCACCCAAATCTGCACCATGATGCATATATGGAAAACAATTCTTGCAATTGTGTCGTCGTTCGTGATATTAACCTGTAAGTGCCAGCCGAAACCACTCCCTGTCGTTGCTTTATTGTGGGGAGTGTGGAATGATTATAACGGAAGTAAATGCAAATTACTCGAACCGAGCTTAGTAACGCTCTGGTTGTTTGAGAACTTTCGGTTATTTCAAAAAGTATCATAGGCTTTCGCAAGGTTAGGTTTGTTGGGATCTACTGTCATAGGAAAGATATCATTTTAAAATAATTATTTTGTTTTATTTCCTGCTGTGTACTTAGTTGTACATTATATATGTCACATAAAGTTTTAAGTACTAGGTCAGGCTAGATTTTACTTACTCTCAAGTCTGTAATCTGTATTAATCTGTCGCCGTTCACAGGGGGTTCTGCGGAGGAGAAGACAGAATGCACAGAAATGACCCTTTCATCAGGGCTCTCACTTTACTGCCCAACTGAAAAAGAACCAAACAAGACTGACTGCTGCTATAGTGGAGGAATGCCATCTTGCTGCATTAATGAAGTTCAAGATCAAACGTATGTTTTGTAGAATTACGACAATCAGCAAAAATGTCATTCTATTGTTCTCTTTCAGTGTTCTTAATTATTGTTTCTGTTTCAGCTTGGTGATGACAATAGCGCTGTCAGTCATTATTTTGTGTTTCGTTTTGACTATCCTAATTGTAGTTTGCTGCTTCTGTCCCAATTGTTTGCTTTACGATGCTTGCCGTGCTAAGTACTCAAGAACTGAAATCATAGCGTACAGTAAGTGGTTCTCCTCTATGTCTCTAATGAGCTCACTTTTGTGTAATTTTTAACTTATTCTTTCCATTTATTATAGCAAAAGAAGAAGAGATGGCTCTTAATTCTACCATGCCTTATGAAGACCAGCATGAAAAATCAAGTTACAGCACTCAAGCCATTAAAATCAAGCCCATTGCCGATGTATGATGTTTGATACTTTGTCCATGTTTGTGTTCTGTATTTAAAAGCAGCAGCTCTCTGTAACTTTTTCCCTCCATTTTAATTTAGTTATTCACTAATCACTACTTTTCAGGTGATTGATTTTTTTTAATTTATGCATTTCTTTTTATAATTTTTTACTTGTCATTGATCTCTAAAAAACTTATGTGTTAAACTTAATGTCTCATAAAACTTAAGAGAAAGTTTTTTTTTAATTTTTAAATTAGATTTTTGCAATTAATTAATGATCTGCTATCAAAGCACTAAATATTTAACAAGAACTGTGAGTTATTTTATCTGTAAGACATAATGTCCATGTATTTCTCACGGTTGTGACCCCAATATGTGCTACATTTATAATGACCTGTACTACCACCAAAGCCATGTTATCATGATTTAAGCTACTATGATGTGATTGCTTTAGAATTTAATTACCACTGACCATCTCTGTAACCTTTCACTTTCAAGCAGATGATATATGCAGCATTTTGTGATAGATGAGTGGGCTTTTTGTCTGAAAAGTGACTTATCTAAAGGCAAGAAACTTGTCCTGGCCTTGCAGAGGCCAGTTTTTAAGTTTCGAGCAGTACATTCCAATGGTTGTTATATGTAATTGCAATGACAAGCTTGTGATGTTTTGTATCTGAATACATTTTGTGATTTTAAGATATGATTAGCTGTTAATTAAGTAAAAATAATTTTTCACAGTATTGAGAACCTACTTTTGTACTTTTTTCTATTCTGCTGGGATAAGATTTGCCTGAAGTGAAGGAAAGTTAGTTTAAGTTCTTGCCACTACCTTTAATGTTCTGCAAAAGTAACCATTGCATTTGTTTCTAGTCAACCCTGTCTGAACAGGTTAAAAATACAATGTTTTTGTTACCGTGCATTGTGTGTATTTTTTATGATGGTCCTTTAAATTCGCTGTTAACCTTAGGCAGTGATAATGGATTTTCTTGTTCAATTGTGTTGTCATATTGCGTTTCTAAGTACTCAGTAATCTGTACAAATAAGTGCAGTTGTCATTGTCAATTATCTTAATATTGTGCCAAACTTGCTTTATTAGCTAGTGCTTTTGTACTCATGCCTCAATATTGAGGTGCATATTCTGTACAATGCTTAGTGTTAAGGCTTTTTTTCCCTGTAAGGCTAATTATTGCCGAGTAGATGCCGTCCATTTTTTCAGAATAACATCTTGCCCTACTGAGCATTTGATGAAGTTTGTGTGATTTCAGGATATGTAAGTCAGTAAGGTGAATTGCTTGAGCGTTTTCTAATAAAAGTTTGTACTGTGGTTAAACTTGTTGTTTTGCTATCCTTTCAGGGTAAATGAGCTTCAGTGAACAATTTAAATAAGGTCTTTTTATTAATCAATACTGTGTTAGGAAGAGCACATTTAGTCATAGCTGTGGTCCCTCATTTATATACAAGTTTGATAAAACCTATTTTGAAAATTAAAACAAAACAAAAAACACCTAACATTTCATATTTAAGCAAAGTTGAACAATTTATCACCAAGTCAAGACAATATCAAAATTAATTAACAGATCACATAGCTAGCTAGAAATTTATGTTATCATGAATATTGTGTGTATCATTAGAATCCTTTGAATGTCAGAACAGGCGTTTCTCATAAGAGAAAAGGCTGTGAACATTACCTTCTGCTTGAGCAGAATTTGAACGCCTCTCAAGCTTCAGCTCTCCTGAGTACATCATTGACCTAGAAGGAAGCAATTCAGTTAGTTTGAAGAATATCAATGAAAAAAATACAAGATTATTGAAGTGTTGTCAGAATCAGATACACACCTTAAGGCTGAAAGGCTTCGGGCGCCAATATCTTGGCAACCATGTCTGATTCCACAAGCAAGGTATGGGAGGAATCTTCGTACTGAACCTTTGTCCACAATAGCGCCACTTACACCTTGTGCCACCTTTAACTTATCCATCTCACTGAAAAATATTTTACAGTTGTGTCAAGCACAGAAGTAAGGATGAAGGTATGACAAATGTGCAATTACTCACTTGTGGAAATAGCGGTCCATGGCAGCACCCTTGGCATCTTTGCGGTTCATGGCTTCAAGGCTACCCATACCCCTGTACTTCTTCAGTCTCACACCATCAGAGAAGAAGTACTCACCAGGGGCTTCTGAGGTTCCAGCCAAAAGGGACCCCATCATTACTGCAAGGGGAACGAGTTGTCAGAAAAGTGAGTAACACCAATGCTGCAAGACTTGAACCAAAAGGGTTTACCTGTTGACGCTCCTAGAGAGAGCGCCTTGATGATATGTCCTACATACTGAATACCACCATCGGCAATGACAGGAACACCAAATCTCCTAGCATATTCAGCCACCTTGTAAACTGCAGTGCCCTGGGGCCTACCCACAGCCATGACTTCTTGAGTTATACAAATGGATCCCGATCCCATACCAACACGGAGACCGTCAACACCAGCATCTATTAAGTTTTTAGCCTGAGCAGCAGTAACAACTGATTGGGGAAAAAAAAATAATAATATATATATTCATTAAGATGGATAGATTGGAAGAGAAAAAACATAATGTTGAAAAAAAAATAAATGGTAAAGACTCACCATTTCCTCCGATAACTTGAAGCTCAGGGTAAGTTTGTTTAATATACCTAATCATTTCTATTTGATAAGTTGAATTTCCTTGCGAGGAATCCTGAGGGAGAATCACATAAGTAGTTAAGTTTTTGATGTTAACTTTAAAAGTTGTTTCTAGATAAACAGGCATCCTACCAGGACAACAACATCTACTCCAGCTGCTGCAAGGAGGCGTAGCCGATCCTTGTCATTCTCGCGTGTACCAATTGCTGCTCCAACAAGCAACTGTTTGTTGTCATCTTTACTGGCATCAGGGTAACTACGAGCTTTCTTCAAATCTGTTCTTGCAATTAAAGCAACTAGCTCGTCAGCATCATTGACTATGGGAAGTTTTCCTTTCTTTGACTTTTCAATTATGTCATTAGCTTCTGTTAGGGTGACGCCAGCAGAAGCAACAACTAGATCCTCCCTCTTTGTCATTACCTGGAAAGAGAAATCCACATTTAGGCCTAGGTTCATTTCCAAATTAAGTTAAGAGACCAAGCACATATTGCAAGCAGTTTAAAAGGAATGACGAGGTATAAGCATGTGGCATGGGAAATTTTTAAGTATCAACAACGCTATTACTTACATTTTCCAGCTTGATGTTATGGTTTTGTTTCCCTTCCAAGAAATCAATATCACGAGACGTAACCATACCTAAGAGTTTTCCACCTAATTTGCCAGTGTTTGTTACAGGAATACCACAGAAACCATGTTCCTTCTTTGTTTCAAAAACTTCACCCACCTAGCAAGGCAACAGGTAAGAATTAAAATAAAATGTGGAAGTGCACAATACGTTGGAAGTAAAACAGGTAGTGCAGAATTCAAATTGAAGACTTTGGCAAGGAGGAAATTCAAGATCTAGGCTCATGGACTAAAATTGCAAGCAAGACGCTGCAGTAATAGTCATGCACATCTATAACGGATTGACAGAATTACTTTATAAATACCATAAATTCATAAAACAGACATTCACTTACTGTGTTATCAGGCTTGAGGACAACAGGATCTCTGATGAAGCCATGTTTGTACTTCTTAACTTTGTTCACTTCATTCGCTTGGTACTCAGGAGTGCAGTTGTGATGAATAATACCAATTCCACCACAGAGCTAAAACAAGGCACAGTAAGTATGCAAAGTATTACAACTTAAGTGAAAAGGTAATCAAATAATACCTACAGCCATTGCTATTGCCATTTCAGATTCTGTCACTGTATCCATGGGAGAAGACACCAGAGGAGCCTTCAGGGTAATTTTCTTTGTGAGGGCAGAGGTAAGTTCCTGAAAAAGAAAATGTTAAAAAAATAATTAAAAAATACAATTTATTTCTTCATGCTCCGTCAGGCTGACAGAAGCGAAAGGCCCTGCTCTCAAAATGTAAGAGTGTGAATTCCCACTTCGAAGGCATGTGAATTTTTCAAGATGTCTCACACTTGAAGGGACAAGTGTACGGATGAAAATTGTCACACCTCAGACTGTACTACATTCATACACTCAGGTTTCCAGAGTGAGCACCATTGAAGGACGGTCCCCAGAGAGGGAGTGACCTTGAGAAAGGGTGGGGCGCGTCTATCCCCCGCCCCGGGCCGGGCCCAGAGGGATGGGGACCAAGCCGACTATCGATCCCATCCGTCAAGACCACAGTCGCGTCATACTAAGCGAGCACCTCCGGCAGCCCGCAGCACACCGCACACCCCGGCCCGGCACAGCGAGCCAGCTGCAACCCCTCCGACTGTAGCGCGGGGGCGGGGCGGGGCGGGGCGGGGCGGGGCGGGGCGGGGCGGGGCGCCCAGGCAGCTCCGGCACGGGGTGAGTGAGACACAGCTCGCACCCCGGAAGCGCTAGTGTGAGAATGTCGCACGCTTGCAGGTGTGAGACACGCCTGTCGCATGCGACAAGCATACCACCCGGATAACACAGCAGCCACAAGTGCGCGTGGCATTCACACTTAAGCGTGGGTGTCCAGTGAGTGCCGTGCAGAGGGGTTGAAGGGGGTGCCGGCTGAGGGGGAAACAACTCGGAATGTTGGTGTACAGATTACGTCAATTTATGAGAAGTTTTAGTGATTTTTTGAAAAATTTTCAATTTTTTTTTTCTGGAATTCTGTAAATTTTAGTGAATTTTTCCTGATTTTGCTGGATTTCTTCTATTTTTCTGAGATTTTAAAAAATTGCTAAAAATGTTTCAATTTTTTCTGAATCTTTCTGAATTTCGATTAATTTTTCTGAATTAGGAGGAGTACTAAAAATTCAGAGTTGTTTCCCCCTCCTCGCTGCGACCCCCCAAGAACCTGCTCCTGTCGTACGTACCACGTCATCAGCGGTGAAGTCGATGAAGCCCGGGAGGATGATGAAGTCACTGAAACAAGGAGAGGGTTGCCAATCAGAGAGGGTGGCTGCGCCGCGCACTTGAAGGCCAGGAGGGTGATTCCGCGCAGTAGTCCCGTCTGTCCTTTTCCCACTCGTGATGCTCGGCCATCAGGAGCGAGAGAGAGAGAGAGAGGACATTAATAAATGCCGTTCGTTCGGAATCACCCTTCAGGGCCAGGGCCAGGGCCAGAGCCCCACGGCGCCCTTGAGAAAGACACACGGGGGAAGGGAAGCCCGACTCGGGATTGCGCCAAAGAAGAATCCGTTTGCGGAGACTGAGCCGGTTAGACGGGCCGGACAGGCGGGCTGGGGCGTCTCACTGAAGGTGGGGATGGTGGGGTGAGTCAGGAAGTGTAGGTACCACGTGGTAGGTACGAACTCCACACCCCCTACCCCCTACCCCCTACCCCCTCCCCCCCGCCCTACAGCGTCAACTGGCGATCGAGCTTCATTCCGGACTGTGCACGACTAAGCGGCGGCCCTAATATGACCTCCCCTCCCCCCTCCGTTCACCCTCAAAAATTACTGTAATTAATAACGCATTAGCTAATAAATCCTCCCTATGTCAAAAACACTTGGCGACTTTTCCGCGCCTTTAGGTAAGCCAGAGACATGCGTGCACGCGTGCGACATGTTACATAACGCAAGGAGGCGAGCCCAGGATCACCACAACACTTCGACCTCGACCCCCCCCCCCCCTCTCCCTATTCCAGAGGCGATGTGATCCAGAGCCCGGACTACAGCAGCAACTCGTCGCTAGGCCAACCCAACCGTCTCATTCCGAAGATCGTTTTCACGCCTCCGTCCTTGTCGCACTCATGGGGCGCTGCCATCCTCAACATAGGGCGCCCGCCAGAGGTGCGATAAGGACGGATCATCGGAATCAAGCGGCTGTTTCAGGCCAGCGCGCCGGGTCTCCGCTCCGACCCAGGTGAGCGCCGAGCCATTTAAATGTTGTCGCGAGGCGAGCCTCAACCCGGCTGTGTCTGCAGTCAGCTGTTAGGCGTAAACCACCTGCACTGCCGTCTGATTCCGAAGATCGCTCTCGCGCCTTCGTCCTTGTTGCACTCATGGGGCCCTGCCCTCTCCAAAATAGAGCACCGTCATATGTGCGACAAGGACGGAGGTGCGAGAGCGATCTTCTGAATCAACGCGGCTGGCTTGTCATTCGTCCACCTGAACTCCGCACATCACCTCCTGGCGCCGTCCTCCGCCGCGGCGGCGCCTCGACCCAGTCGTCTGATGATTCCGAAGACGGCTCTGCTCGTGCCTCCGTCCTTGTCGCACCTGTGGCGGTGCCCTATGTTGGGGACGGCAGGGCCCCATGAGTGCGACAAGGACAGAGGCGCGAGAGCGATCTTCGGAATAAGACGGCAGGGTCCCGGTCCCGGTGCACTTGTCCGACAACAGGTGTCCCGCCGAGCCGACACAGCCTCCAGAGCCGGTCAATGCAGTCAATGTCCTGGCCGAGCGGCATGAGGCATTTCCTAAACAACACAGCGACCGAAGCGAGCAAGAAAATTACTCTAAACATTGTGAAGAAAAGAGAGTTTGTAGGACTTGACCCTCATGGCTCCGGTTTTCACTTTCCATTTCAACCCCACGGTGCAGCAGCCACCAGAAAAAAAGAGGAAAAGTATTAATTTAAATTTCAAGGCTCATCCCCGGTTATTTACGGAATTTGAAGGCGGATTCCCGGAGAGTGGCCACCCTGCTAATCCCCAGTTCCAGGGAGGCTGGCCGGGGCTGACATGTTTATCCTTGAGAGGTTTATCGGGTTAAACCAGTTTAACGCCCGGAGGGGGTGGACGCCGCTCGCGTTTCTCTCCCACTAAAGGATTCTACCCCCTAAAAAAAGAAGATCAGTGCACACACAAAAACAAAATTAGAAAAATATTTTTTTAAAAAATCAGTGGTAAGGATAAAAGAAAATTACATACACAAAAAAAAAAAAAAGAAAAAAGAGAAAATTTTTAAAAAGGGTGTACGCTCGTATTCATGGTAAAGGACCCCTCGCTCTGCCCTAACCTACCCTACCCTTCCCCTCCCGACTTATCTCCGAGCCGGTGTAGCCAGGTGTAGCCGGGCCGGGCAGGGCCGAGCTAGACGAGGCCGTAAGTTGATCCGGTGAGGTATTTCAGACCCCCCCCCCCCCTCCCCGGCCGTTCCAGAGGCTTTACATAACGCAGCAAGAAGACAGATTCCACGGAGGTGGGAGACACCGCAGCACCGCAGCCACCGTGAAGACAGAAACGAACGGTCTGCAGACGCTTTTTTTAATTTTAATTTTTTTTAAAGCTCAGCTCTGGGCTGAGCAGCGCCAACCTTGACCATCAAGTCCTCGTGGAACCCGTTCTCTGCTGCATTCCTGGACGCCCCCACAGGGGAAAGGGGAGGGGGGGGGGGAGGAGTTCACGTCCTGGTGTGACATAATCGGATAATTCAGCCCGAATGCTTGGGCTGCAAAAGCAATGCCTTCTCGGCATCAATGACGAACAAGCATGAGGCAATGTTCGCCTATAAGCAGAAATAAAATTAAAAAATTGCGACATCCAGGCTTGCTGCGAGCACAACAGATCTCACGCGGAAGGGAGAGGAGAGTTCAAGGTCTCCGGGAGAATCGGGGAGAGACAGGTAGGGGCTGCAGGGCTGCAGCTCCCGGAGGTAAAGATCCAGCGCGCGGAGGGTGGAGGGGAGGGGAGGGGAGGGGGCGCTAGGGGGTGAAGGGGGAAGAGCGAGAGGGGGTTGCGGCCGCAAACGACGCCTCTCCCGACCACATTAGGGGGAGGGGGTGAAACTGTGACAGCTTCCCAAAGTGTTGCAGGGGGTGGAGGGTGGGGGGCTCCAGAGACCTGTCCCAGCATCCCCCTCCCGTCCTCCCCTGCACCCGGGTTCCGCTACAAGGTGCCTCGGCTGCGGAAGGGGTCAGCAATAAACGACGAACGGAAAAGCAGATAAAGAAACGTTAAGACGCGGGGCACGCTGCGCACCGGGGCCGCGAGGAGGCCATGACCCCCGCGGGCAGGCTGGGCCGGGAGCACGGCGCACACCACAGCGCGCGACGACGCGGACCTAACCTCACTCCCGCACGAGTCCGTCGACGGGGAAGTGCTGGCGGCCGCGGGCGCGACGACAACGACAACCCCCGGGTACTTACTTGTAGGTGAGGCCGTCGCCGTTGCCGAAGAGCTGCGCGCCTGTGAGGCCGTCCTCGGGCACGTAGCCCGTGCCGCCGCAGATGAGGTAGTCGGCCATGCTTGCGAGAGAGGAGGAGGAGGGCGATGCGGCCAGGGCGGGCGCCAACACGGAGCAGCACAGCGCAGCGCCGGGGGAGCTCAAGCTGCAACAAGACGACCACGGGGGTGTTGAGGGCGGCGGGCGCACTCGCAGCTGCTGCACGTGCGGGCGCACCAGCCGGAGCCCCGCTGCCCAGCGCCACCCTCCGTACCTGTCAAAGGTCCAAGCAGCACAGAGATGCCGAACAGTGGTGCCTGCGTTTTGTAGGTGCCTGCCTGCGCTGCCTGCCAGCTGCGCGGCCCGGCCCGCGGCCTCGGGCCTCGGCCAGCCGTCCGATTCCGAAGATCGCTCGCGTGCCTCGTTCCTTGTCGCACCTATGGCGGTGCCCGATGTTGGGGAAGGCAGCGACCGATGAGTGCGACAAGGACGGGGGCAGCCACGCGCGACGCAGAGGGGTCGCCTCGCCTTCGGCTAGCCTTCGGCTCGGGTTCGGCTCGACGTCGTCGGCTCGGCCGCCACCTATCGGCCTACAGAGGCACTACGGCGGAATTCCGGTTCCCGGCGCACGCCGCGCGGAAGTTTGAATGGTGGCGCCTTGGGCCCCGGTTTGCGGTTGGGGGGTTCACATCGAAAAATCAATGTACGGCCCCTCAAAAAAATCATTTTAAAAATAAAGAAAATCAAAACAAAATCAGGAAAAAAGATACAGAAAAATCCGAAAAGTCGAGAAAAAATGTGCAAAAATCGAAATGGGTGTAAAAACTCAAATTTATCAAAAAGTGAAAGAAATTTTCTTTGATAATCAAAAGAAAAATTAAAACAAAAAAATTAATAAAAATTAAACAATAATTTGAACAGTCAAAAAATCATTCCACACATTTTGTTTGAGTGACGCCCTTTCCCCCCTCCCCGCTCGGTCTAATCATGGTCTGGTCTTGCCCATGGGTCTGCCTCTGAACTATGCTGCACTGAAATATCTGCAGTGAGCATTGCTCGTTTACGTGAGAGTGAGCATGGCATGCGCAGCACCCCTTAGTATGAGTGAGCAGCAGCCCATACTCACGCTAACTTAAACGTGCATGCTATCCTCATTCTAACTTATTTTAAGCGTTTAATGCTCACCTGGGTAGCAAAAGCACCAGAAACCGCAGCGTAAGTGCAATATTTGTCCCATCTTAAATGCGCATCAATGCGCAAGAGGCGCCTAAAATACACTGCAAATACGTGAGTGCGATGTCTCATCTAAAAAGTACAAAGGTTTCCTCAACTAGGGCGAGAATTTTGAGACGGTTGATCCAGTCGATCGAGGAAACCAAGCCTCGATCTCAGAGAGTGAGAGAAAATTTATCGCTCCCGTATTCGCAGCGTGCGCATTTCAGATAGGACATAAAATACAGTCATGATGCAGTTCTGCTAGCTTGGGCACAATAGTGTGGACTTCTTTTAAATCGGGAACCATTACTTGTTGTCGATGGAAACACGACGAGGCCGTTTTGTGATGTAACTTATGATGTGGTTTGGCTACCTAGTAGAAATCGGAGATTTGGGGCTGAGCACTGAGCACGGGCCCTACCCTACCGGGCGCATTATTATGAGAAAAAGGAAATTTTCTTATTTTGGGCCTTAGGTAGAGACCTATGTTGGGGTTTTATTAGGGGAACAGTTAACTGGAATAAAAAACGCAGGGAATAGGGGGGGGGGCGGTGGCGGCCTTACCGGCGGAACGCGCTATAATCGCACAGTTTTAATTTAACATATTTGAATCATAACAAATAATTTTTTTTTTTTTTTTCAAATTAAAACAAGTTGCAAGATGCAGTCACACCTCTGCTGCTAGCGTCCGGCTAAATTCTACTATAAGCCTCCCTGTTTATAACGGACGAAACCAGCCTCCGCACAATAGCCATTAGTGTACAATCAACCTCTGATTTCGAACTTTTACCAAAAATCACAAATTTTTTGAAGCTACCAGGGGGCGGCAGCCCCTTGGACCCCCGCTGAAGGGAATTCGATTACTACAGTTCCGCGGATGGGGTAAACCCTGGGAAAATATTTAAGTGGCAAAGTGGCAGTAAAGTGAACGTTGACATTTTAAGTGGCAACTTGCCACTCAAACCCTGGGGAAAATTTTAAGTGACAGTGGCATTAGAGTGTAGCACTGTGTTGGTGCTGTGTTGTGTGTGTGTGTGTGTGTGTGTGATGACACAGGCTTTCCATACCGTGCGAGTTTTCGCGTTTTGCACGATTTTTGGTCGGGTTTTGCGACTTCTTTAGGGCCTTCGCGACTCGCGATTTCTTCCGCGATTTTGCGCGACTTTGGTTCGAACGGTGCGATTTGGTGCGACTCGGGATTCCTGAGCTCACGCAGTGGGTAAGGATTTTCCCGGCGTCTCGGCGGCGACTCTGCGCTGCGGCGGGTTGTCCCCAGCCGGACGCATTCGGGTCCCGCGCAGACTCCGGATTAGGGATAAGGGAAACCAGGGAAACTGAACCCCGGAGAATTCACCGAAAGTTTTTTTGTTGCCTGCGGCCCGGACATACCGGGCATACCGGGCATACCTGCAACCACGGTGTAGCGCCTCGTTGCGCACAGTAGCACAGCAAGTGCCCCCCCCCCCTCCCCGCCCCTTGGGTTTTCCATGTTGTGCGCGGGTTGGCAGGCCCTCCGTTCCCCATGCGTGCGCCTGGGAGGTAGGCAATCTCCTTAAAAAAATAAAAAATATTTAAAAAAATAAAAATAAAAAGGCATTTGGTTTTTAAATTTGAAAAGCGCGCGCAACCCCCACTCCCGTACCGCCTTCTCGGCTCGGATACCGCCTTTCCGTGCCGCGCGTACCGCCACCTAGCGGCCAGAGTATCCCAACACTGGACAATAATGCTAGTCAGCTGTTTGATGTTGACTGTCAGAGTACCAGACATTGTACAAGAGTACAAAATCGGAGTCACGGACCTTTATTGTTTATAAAACCCTTCCTTTTTCCAAACTTGCGGTAATAAAAATCATCGTTGGCGGTATGTTAATGTCATGTTTCTTTTTTGCAAGTATAACATTGGTAGCATGTATTAAATTGAACGGTAGTTTTGTTTGCTTTTGAGGTTAATTTCTCTTGTAAATCTTGCTCGTTATTTGTATGAGTAAAAAGTAAGTCCTTCGTGTGTCAACCTTTCTCTCTGGAAGTTGTGGTTTATTTTCCTGACAAGCATTATTCATGCTTTCTAAGATGCTTTATGTGTCATTACAATTAGTATTAATTATTTGGTTATGTTGTGTTGTTTTGTTGCAGTGTTTTGTCTGTCTTTAACATGTTTTTACATCAGTATTGGCATGTCTTTTTTGGATTAGTAATTTGGTTAGAGTAGCTGCACATGTATCTCTTGTGACCAGCAAATATTAGGTAATGTTGTCTTATCTAAATCAAGAGTGCATGTCTAATATGCCTAGTACATCTGAGATTGAGATGTCACCAAAGAACGATGTGAGTGTTATTTGTGTAGTGTGTGGTTTTCTTTTTGTTTTGATGATTCCATTTGCATCTTGACTGCTGTCCCTGAAGAAAATGGTCTTCTAGGAATCAATTTTTTAACAATTTGCATATTTTGCAGGAAAATGAAGATGAGAACTTGAATTCTGTTCTCTCAAATCCTGAAAGCAAAATGGCTAGTCGGTTAGATGAAGGCTGTGAGCTACAGCAGCTTGTTGGAGATGATGATGAAAATCGAGGTGGTGCTACTCCCCCAGTCAGCCCAACTGTTTGTAGGATTACTCAGACTTCACCTTCAACACCTAACAGCACCAAGGTAAGTTTTTTTTAGTTTTACCAAGCTATTCACAGTACAAAAATTTAAAGATTTATAAAAGAAAATTACATTTATAATATTTTCTTCTAGAAATAAATTCTGTGGCCTTGAATTTTCAATTTAATAATGTTCTTCCTTTTGACTTTAGTTTCAAGTAGATATAGTGATATGAGAGAGATGATTTTTGTAACTGCATGTTCCCACCCTCTAACATGCTCCAACCAAAATTGAAGTAATGCATGATTGCAATAAAATAATGCTTAATCTCGGTGGTGGATGGTTGTTGTTTCTTTTTCTTTCTTTTCTTCTTAAATTGATTTACTCATTTAATTGAGCAGAATTGGAAACAATCTATAGAGTGTAAAGCTTTTAGGATATCTTTCTTTTAATGCTTAAATGGCAGTGTGTATCAGTTTTGGTACAATTGCATGTGCTTCATGTGTGCTTTGTGTTTTTCTCTCTGTAGCGAGTAGTGAATGGTCAGGAATATGAGCGTATTCCGACATGTGATGATGATGCCATTCAGGTATCTACACCACCAGCAGGTCCGGATAGCAAAAGAAGCTCCGCAGCGCCAGGACCAAGTCCAAGTCAGGGCACAAGTTTAGGCTCTGTTACGTCTCGTTCTCTTAGTCGGACAGCAACAGCACCGTCAATGAGCTCTGCAAACAACGGTAGGCAGGTGTATTTTCTTCCCCAGACTAAGCCTGTGTCGTTCAGTAATTTTGCTAAATTGTCATTCTGTTTTAATGTGAACAGGACCCAATACAAGATTGCTCTATGTCAATGAAAAGCTTTCTCGAGGCCCTTCACTAATATCAGAGCACGGCGGAACAAGAGCTGTTAGAGAGAGAAATCCTAAGGCTGGGCAAAATGCACCTAGAGCAGAAATGAAAAGAGGTAGGAAACTAAATCTTAGTCTCAAAAATTCTTCCTTTGAATTCCACAAGAGAGAAACTTCTTGTATCTCAACATCTCTAGTTTCAAATAGACATATGTATCAGAGAAATGAAGAATTTTAAACAAAATTAATTTGAGAGATGTGTCAGTAAAAATAACAAATATGTACAAAATGAAATGCTTTGGAACACAGAGTAGGCCTGTGCTTGTTCTGTGTATATGCTGCTCATTATTTTGTGAATGATCCAGCTTGGCTTCTTCTCTTTGATTCCTTGTGTTGTATTTTGGTATGGTTCTTTCAAAATAGATATGTTTAAGTATTGTTAGTTGTTTATACTTAGAATTGCTTATTGAATTAGATAAATAGTGTGATTTGGATTATCAAACCCAATCCAAGAGTCATGGTAGTTGCTGTTTGAATGGAGTAGCATAAGCTAGCATTTTGTAGACATATTTGCATTTTGTTTCATACTCGATGATTGATTTGAAATTAAATGGTGTATTAGTACTTGGCATAGTAAATTTGACAGACATATTATGATTAGCCTTGATACTCACTGGCATTTTCTTTTTTTGTTCTTTTGTTTTATGTTTTGTGCATGGTTCTTCACTCTTTGCTCTTCATGGCACAACCCCTGTATACGCACTGCCTGCTGCGTATGAAATGCAATCCTATCCATCACAACCTGCCTGGCCTGTCAGGTGCCACAAGCGTAGGTCTGAACAGTACAGGCTCTCACAGCCAGCTGAACCACCTCATGAACTCTCGGTCCAAACTGGCTGCCCAGGACAGCCGGTCGGCTCTGCGGTATCGCATACGCGACCCTGATCGCTCTTGTGAACATCACTGTTTTCTAACAGATGTAACAGACGTTCATCGCATGGAGGAGGCACTCCTTCACTTACTAGAGGATTTTCACAGTGGCAAATTAAGGGCATTTGGTGGGTTGCTTTTTTAAATATTGGAACATTATGCTCTACTTTAAAATTTAAAAAAAACTGTAACAATTTTATTTTGTTTCCTCAGGCAAGGACTGCAGTATGGAGCAAATGACTGGCATTCGGGAACAACAGGAGCGTCTTGCCCGCCTCCATTTTGATTTAGGTGCTCAGGGGGAACTCTTTTCCCCTCTCAGCGATGAAGGTCTTCGTGCTGGTCAAGAACACATGCAAAGTTTGATGGGAAGCTTAGAACAATTGAGTGTTTCTATTGAAAGATTACATTCCTTTAGCGAGAGTAGGGAGGGTAGCCAAAAGCCAGAGTAAATTTAAGTGAACTCAGTTGGTGCTTGTGCTCAGGATGAAAACTCTTGTTGTTGTGTTTTTTACTTTTTCTCTCTTGAAGGTGTAAATTGTAGTATTTTAAAGCACACAATTTACATGCTACCTGTGTGAAAAGAGAAAGAGCAAACTTTTAAACATTATTTTATCTTTTATAAATGAGGTATCAGATTTTTAAAATGTATGGCATTGTATGTATTTTTATATTTTGTAGTTAGATTTCAGGGGTATCTTAAGAATTAGTTAAATACCTATTTATCTGTGATGCTTTCATCAATGGTGTTCCTTATTTTAATTGCCTAGTTGTGTGTGCCTGTAACACATTTGATGAGTATTGTTTATACTGGGTCTATTCAAAAATTGTCCTTATGGTTATTTTACTTTGTTTTAGTCAATTTGTCTACAGTTTCTTTTCATCTATGTTTTTCACTGCCTATGAAATTGTGACTGTGATTAAAGGAACTGTGTTGGATCATATAACTTGTATACTCTGGCAGCTCTGCACTCATTTAAATGACACATTGAATACACTAGTATTTTTTTTTTATTGATTAGTTAACAAAAAATAATACAGTCATGACATAAACATCTATTTTTCAAAAATCTTTAGGTTGAACTTTGACTCCAGTCAACAAATATCCACCACTACCGGTCATATTTACTAGAGGATGTGTTCTGTTGGACTCTACTTGATAATGCCTTAGCCATGTATCAGTTAGCCTTACGTTGGTGACGTCTGGTCTCTTGATAAGTTCCTGAAGAAGCTCTAGTAAGGGCTCCCTCACCTGCCCATACACAACAAAGTTTCGAGAGGGTGCAATTAGTGGCAACAGAGCTTTCAAGACAGAAGACGGATGCTCTCTGCATGCAATGACTAATCCATCGGCCTTGGCATGCAGTGTGCTGACAGCTCTATCAGTCTCAACTTCCCATCGTGACTTTTTCTTTGCTGATCCATCATCGTTGCCACTCTCACTGTGCTTTCTTTTATTTTGACAGCTGTTTTCTTGGTCAGAACTAGTGAGTGGCTGATCATTTTCATCTGCTCCTTTCTTATTATCTGTCTCAGGTTTGACACTTTCTTCCTCTAGGGCAGGCTGCAATTCCTTTTCTTTCGGGGATATTTCTTGTTTCAATTCTATATCTTTGGGATCAGTTGATGTCTCTTGAATTCCTTCAAGCTTGATTTCTTCACCGGTTATGCCATTACATTCACTTTTTAGTTTTCTTAACAAGTTGTATATGTTAACACATATGAGTGAATTTTCTTGCTCTGGCGTCATGTTCAGAGCAAGCAAGGCTTGTTTGGATGGATAGTTTCCAAGGTGAACGTAAACTAGTCTTCCTTCATTGGAAAGCCCATTGAGCAGTGCTGCTGCTGTCAGTCCCTGGCATCCGCTCTCAAAGACAATATATTTACCATGTGCATGGAGATTAACTGCTGTTGGTATTTGGGAAAGTGTATCTATACGAAGTCCAAAAATTTTACCTTGGTCTAGCCTAAACATAATTTCAGCAATGAGACGAAGAGTAGGTTTTCTTATTGTTATGTACTCAAAATATTTCTTTTCTTTCTTCTTTAAATATTTTTGCTGGGAGTACTCAGTTTTACTGTGAAATGTGGTGCTGTTTTCAATAAGGGTGCCTACTATCTCTTTGGAAGAGCGTCCCTCTTCTCTTAAACTTACTATTTCTTCCATAGAGAGTTTCTGACTACTCCCATCGTCAACAATATTACGATTGTCAGTACCACTGGTACTTGTACTGTTGTTACTCATCGTTATTGAATCATCTTTCAAATCAGTTATGCTACATTCTTTTAACTGGTAATTTCTCCTTCCCCCTTTTTTCTGCTCCAGTCTGTAGGTCGTCCACACAGGTTTCCCAATCACTGATCCGATGTCCAGAATGTCTTTGCCAAGGTTCACCGTTCCATTCTCAGACACCTTGTGGAGCTTGAAGTAATCTTGACGCTGAATCACTATGTAGTCACCAGCTTTTACAGTGTCCAATGCTCCGGCCATGGCGCTCAGTTTGAAGCCTGGAAATCAAACACGATTTTGCAGACAGTGAGTGAGACCGGACCGCATATCCTCAAAGCCTCTCTCTCTGAAGGTTAGGCCTGTGCAACCCAGATACTCACAGCTGTACGAAACCCAAGGCAGAGGAGGGATACCACAGGTCAACGAAAGATATCCCTTTCTCCTGAAATAAGGCAGTGTCAAGTCCTTCCTACAAGTTTATAACCAAGAAACATGTGTTACAGGAGGCCGACCGACCGAAAACATCAACACAGCGTTGAGTCGATCAGCTGCACGAGCTCTCGCCATCTTCGATACTATCGACAGCGCTCGCCGGTAGTCTTCCCAGCCAAAGAATGAGGTAGTGCGAGGAGAGCAATGAAAGCCATTCGGCTCCCGATTGCTCCCGAACTCCCCCCACTCAGTGCCTTCGGCTTCGAGATCTCGCGGCGTTTTGCGCGGCTTGGACCGCGAGACCGCGAGTCCGCGCAACCCTTCAGGACAACCGTGAAAGGGATGCGCGAACCTCGCGTATCACCCCCGCGAACCCGCGACAGGGAGCGCGACCGCGAAGGAGACCCGCAGGACACGCGAACCGCGACCGCACCAAACACCTCAACTCGCGACCCGCGGCCGCGGATCGCGGCTCGCGGTCCGCGAGTCCTCCCCCGCGGTTCCGCGAATATCCTCGCGATATCGCGCATCCCTTTCGCGGTCGTCCTGAAGGGTTTGCGCGGACTTGCGGTCTCGCGGTCCAAGCCGCGCAAGACGCCGCGAGATCTCGAAGCCGAAGGCACTGAGCGGGGGGTGTTCGGGAGCAATCGGGAGCCGAATGGCTTTCATTGCTCTCCTCGCACTACCTCAATCTTTGGCTGGGAAGACTAGGGCAGCGCGGGAGCTACGGTCAGAGACGGGGGTCTGACGAAGGAGCGTCGCGGCGCGCCGGGGAACAGGGAGGCCGATATCGAAACGATATCGAAACGATATCGCAATGACGTCGTCAATGCGAACCTGACAGCATATCGTTTCCTCCAGTATTTTGCACTTCACGGCGCGGGTCAGGTCAGCTACAGCGGATCACTGGCATCGCGGCTTGGACTTGGAAACATTTTTGCGAAACGTTTGCCATTTTTTATCGTTATCAGCCTCTCTGGTTTAGCACGCGAGCGTTATTCACGAACATCGTTGTGACGTAGCTGGGGTCGTTACGGATGCGTGAGCGTGACGCCTGTGTCACGTTCGAGTCCGGTCAGCGCGGCGGCCCCGTGACGTGACGTGACAAGGCGTGACGTGACCGTGACGCCGACTAGGGCAGCTTGTTTTTGCGGGGTCCATTTAAGCGTGACCCATATCAGCGGGGGTTGCGTTCTGCCTAGACGCGTTACACAATCACCGTCTAATTACAATTATTTTTCTTTTCGTTTAAAAAATAAATAAGATAGGAAATATTGACGTTTTTTAAAGAAAAACTCCCAACGAGAACATGGTGTCAAAATTGGGCCAAAATGGTATCTTTGACAATCACTGTGGCGTCTGTGCCACTATCGGGGACGACTTTATTGTGGCAAAAATAGGTCAAAATCCCGTCAATTTGAACACGCCAAAAAGTGATTCGCGTCTGAGCAAATATTTTTTTGCTGTATTTGGAGCAGCTAACTTTTAAGCCACGCTGCTGATTTTCTAGCTTCCCTGGTATATTTCTTTTTCAGCTTTTTAAAGATTTTAGCCGTGGTGCAAATTTTTTTCTTATAATTAATTTTTGCGTGAAGTAATATTTTTACTTGGGCAGTTTTTGGAGAAGCTCTGAATTTTCACGGCCCTTTCTTTTCCGTTACTCGACGATTGCAGCTGAATCACTGATTCGCCAAATTTCAGCGGGAGTTTTCTTGAGGGGCCTCGGGCACCGCTGTAGCTGTTATAAACAGCAGCCCCGTTTCTTTTGCCTTTGCATACTTATCAGGGAAAACCCCGGTCAGAAAAGTGTGGTCGAACCGTCTTCACCACCGTCATGACCGCTACCATCATCGGTGCGAAGAGGGCAGGACTCTACCGATAGCACTGGGAAGTTTTAAGCAAAAGAGAAAGAGCGATTTTTTTGGTGTATTTTTTTTTAATGTTTTCTTTTTCGGTCCCGAATATTTCAAGTGACTTGGCGGCGCAGCACAGCGCAGCAGTGCTGCGTCTGACGGTTGGCCACGTCAGATTTTTTTTCGCGCGTTTGTTGTTGTCGAACCCGGGCGGGGCGGGGCGGGGCGGGGCGGGGCGGGGCGGGGCGCGGCGGGGCGCGGCGGGGCGGGGCGGGGCGGGCCGAGGCGAGGCGGGGCCTGCCCGGTCCGCTGCGTGTGAATATTAATAGTATGAATAGGATTGCAAGAAGATGATGGTGGTCTCCAGGGACGCGCCGTGCCTGGCGGTTGCTTATTGCCTTTGGGGAGTGCGGAATGCGTCACATCGGGGGCGCACGCAAGGACACGTGACCCGCGGGAGTGAGAGAGCGAGCGAGCGAGTGGGAGAGCGAGCGAGTGGGAGAGCGAGCTAGTGACGGTGAGCGCAGTTAGTTCTTACACCCCGAAAAGTAGGTTCTTGATTTCTCTATGGACTTGAATTTTTGAGTACATTTGTTCTTGATGTAAGCAAAAACACTTGTTATAAGACGGCAAATTTGTCCTCATATCAAGTATTTGGGCTACTAGCAAGAACAAACGTACTCATAAATTCAAGTCCACATAGAAATCAAGAACACACTTTTCTGTGTGTAAGTTATCCTCGGCATTACATTAAATTCGGAAACGTTTTAGGAACAAAAGTGCAATAAGTTAATGGACAAAAACAAAACAAAACTGCCAAATAAAATTTTTAACATTTCCAAAGTTTAGAAGTAAAACAAATTAAAAATTTAACAATCTTCGTAGGAAAGGAAAAAAAGACAAGAACGCCATTTTACATCAAAATTGTCCGTTAGTTGTCCCCCCGAGTGGCTGCGTGAGTGACAGAGATCCTCCTCCGCTGCGCTTGGACCCGCGGCCCTCGGCTCGGCGCCTGCCCGTTCGGACGCGGCCCTCGGGAGTCCTCGGGGGGCCAGCTGAGCACACTGTACGGGCGCCGCCCAGCGCCTGCCTGCCTGGCGCTTAGTGATGGTGCACCTGAAAGCTGAGACACGCGGCGCCGCGCCGGGACACTCCTCAAAACGGTTAGTTGTAGTATAGTCCTCTCTCTCTCTCTCTCTCTCTCTCTCTCTCTCTCTCTCTCTCTCTCTCGCTCTCTCTTTCTCTCCTTCTCTCTCTCTCTCGGCCCCGCCTCGCGCGGAATCAGATGGCTGCCTCGGCTGAAAGGCCTCCAAGAGCCCATCTCCTAATGACAGACTGATTGAAAAGAGCGCTCTGCTCGTTGTGTCTCTCTCACACCTAAACGGCGCACCACATGAGAGAGAGAGAGAGAGAGAGAGAGAGAGAGAGAGAGAGAGAGAGAGAGAGAGAGAGAGAGAGAGAGAGAGAGAGAGAGAGAGAGAGAGAGAGGAGAAGGCTCTTTTGAATCAGCCTGCTGCAGCTCCAGCCCGAGCCCAGCGCCTACGGCAGCGCGGGGTAGGCTATGCGCTGCGCAGCCGCGCCCACCAGCGGGGATGTTGCCTACCGAGACGGGCGCTACCGGCTGGCTGCGGTCCAGCAGCAACAGGCTGCCGCGCCGGGAGACGAGTCTCTCTCTCTCTCCCTCTCCCCCTCTCTCTCTCTCTCGCTCACTCCCTCCCCCTTCCTTTCTCTTCCTCTTTTCCTCCCTTTCCCTCCCTCCCTCCTCCTCTCTCTCCCTCCCTCCCTCTCCCCCGCTCCCAGCGCCGCCGCACGTGGACTCTTGCTCCTGCCGGCTGATGAGCCTTTCTCTCTCTCTCTCTCTCCTTGTCGCACTCACCGCGGTGGTGCATCGCGTGGAGGACATGCCTGTGAGCCCCATGAGTGCGACAGGGACGGAGGCACAACAACGATTCTCTGAATCAATCGCGCGACCGCGAGGGCTTTGCGTTGTCTTTAATTCTTAATCCCCCGCCGCGCCGCGCCGCGCCGCTCAGCCAGCCACCGGTGGAGGACGAATGGCGAGCAACGGAGAACCATCGTACGACCAGCGGCCCGGCAGCCCGAGTGTACGAATGTAGCACACATGCAGGTGCGTGGACATTCGCAAGTACTTGATCCTCCCTCACTCTATATGGAAATCCAAGTGTATGAATGTCGCACACTCATATAGGTGTATAAGGATTCATTCGTACACTTTGGCCACCCAAACGTATGAATATCGCAGGAAAATTCACACGTTTGAGTGGTGCACGACTTTATCCTTACTTAACTACAAGTGTGTGACATTCGCACACTTTGGGTTTCCGCGAGGCGGCACCACTCTCGTAATCCTGTGTACAATGTAAGTGTAATCCCTGAATTCCTCCTATTTGTTCTTATTTAATGGTTTTAGCCCCAGAACTTATTCATGTGTAATTTTCTGACATCACGTAACCCTGTGTGTGTACATCCTAAATCGAGGAGGTGACCCCTCGGTTTCCGCAGTACAGCTTTAACAGTTTACACACTTGCACAGACAAGTAGTGCCCGGATTACAATTCACGTATGTACGAGTGTGTGACATGATTCACACTTTTGAGTTTTCGTTGCTGCTAGTGATGGTGATGGTCCGGCTCGGTGCGCGCTCTGCAAGTACTCGGAAGCGTGTGTGCATCCCTCATCTGAATCCCAAAGAGGCTATTGGCTACGCCTTGAAACATCAGCGACCTGTCTCACGGCCAAGGCGAGGACCTCTCTCCCGGCGAGCCACGCCACACCACACCACGCCACGCCACGCCACGCCACGCCTCAGACCAAAACAATCGACCAACGCGAACTCCTCATCGACACCCTGGAGACCCACCCAAGTGGGTGAATGTGATGCGCACTTGAAGGAGTGTGCTGCGAATTCCCGCCCGCACGCTTGAAGGAGGGAATGGTGTAAATTTTCCCAGGAATGGAACTCGCACACTTCGCACACCACATTTGTGCGAATAAAACATCACATGCCTATAAGTGTGTGAATAATAAACCCTTACGCGCTTATAAAATTAATGAAAATTCAGAGTTCTGCAACTGCGCGCGAATGGAAACTCACCGAAATCCACAGCAGCAGACCGTCACACACCAAGAGGGCGCAAATGAAGACCGAAAGGGAGACAACTCTGAAAATTTTCTTCACCTCGCACTTCAAAAAAATTAAGAAAAACTCAAAAAAATAAATCAGAAAAATACAGATAAATTTGGGAAATTTAGAAAAATTCAGTAACAATTAGGTAAAATTCAAGTAAAAATTAATAAAAATTCATTTGAAAAAATCAGAAAAAAATAATTAAAGGTCACGAAAATTCAATAAAAACTCACAAAAAAATCAGAGTTGTTTATCCCTCGATGAAAACACACCCGCCTGCGTACAAGGGTGCGAATGAAAATTCAATACGTTTCCCCCGCCGCGCCCCGTCCTCGGGCGGTACCCGGCGGTACCCGGCGGGTACCCGGCGGGTGCGGGTACCCCGTGGCGTTACCTTCCCGACACACCGCCTCCGCCGCGCCGCGCGCCGCTGCTGGTGGTTTTCCGACGGACCCCGCGCGCCAGCGCGCACTCACATATGCACATAGCGGAATGGCTGGCCGCGCCCGCGCGCCCGTCCCTATGCCAAGCGGCGGCGCCGTGGTTTTCCCGTTTTCCCAGGCCCTCTCGGGGGGCCCCGGGTGGTGTGGTAGCCCCCGCGGGGGCACGGCAGGGCACGGCGGGCCAGGGCCGGTGCGCGCCCTCAGAAACGACCCGAACCCCCGCGCAAGGACGCGGGGGGACCGCGCCCCGGTCTGGTCCGATGGGCATGCCACCCCAGCCGAGAAGAGCGCTTTCCTCGCCCTGTCTCCCTCGCACCCATGGGCTTCGCCGTATAGGTGAGAGAGAGAGAGAGAGAGAGAGAGAGAGAGAGAGAGAGAGAGAGAGAGAGAGAGAGAGAGAGAGAGAGAGAGAGAGAGAGAGAGAGAGAGAGAGAGAGAGAGAGAGAGAGAGAGAGAGAGAGAGAGAGAGAGAGAGGGCAGGGCAGGGACAGCGCCGAGGGGACAACTCTGAATTTCGGTGTGCACATTGTGAGAATTTTTGTGAATTTTCGTGAATTTTTGTGAAGTTCTGTAGATTTTTTTGTGAAATTTCACTTGAAATTCACCTAATTTTTAAAGGAATTTTCTGGGAATTTTTCTAAATTTACACTGAATTTTCCTAAACTTTTGTGAATTTTTCTGAATTAGATTTTCTAATTCACTTAAATTTCTCTGAATTGCGAGGTGTACAAAAATTTCAGAGTCGCTTTTCCCTCTGACAGCGCTCTTCACTCTTGAATCACAATGAATTCTGCGCAACAGTCCTACAAAGCCAAATTGTAATACAAAGAAAACATCTTTGTACTTTAAAGACAAATTTTTGAAATACAATACCATACCCAAGCGTGTGAATGTCGCACATTTGCGGTTGCGTGAATGTCCATCCGTGCACTTTCACTCGCAAAAAATCGCGTACCGACCACACTCTAAATGGGAAAGGACATTATTGTATCCAGCTTAGTTGTGTCTTTGTGCACATCTTCACCAGGATGCAAAATTGTCTTCAATCCGAAGACAAAAGAGACTGTTTGTACGTCTTCTCAGCAACAAATATGTATCTGCTGGAGATGTGCACAAAGACACAACTAAGCTGGATACAATAATGTCCTTTCCCATTTAGAGTGCACCGGAACGTTATGGGCATTCATTTGCCTGGGTGGGACCGCGTACTGACTGACGAGCAGGTGTTTTGACGGATTTCTTTCTCGAAATGCCGTTCTGAGAAAAATGAAAAGTTGTTTGCTACCGTCGTTTGTTACCGCAGGGACAGCCAGTGGCTACCATCGCATTTTTTCACGGTGGGGCCAGAGGTGGGCCAGAGGCTCGACCCACCTACCTCCTCGATCCAAAGCATACCTTTTTTTCGGAAAAAAAAAATGTCCTCCGGTCCAAAACCTACCTCTTTTTTCAAAAAGACGGTGGGGCCGCGGCCCCACATATGATGAACGCCACTGGGGACGGCCATAAAAGTAAAGTTGTGACAGCAATTACTTTACAGTTGTGATGTCCGAAATTTAACGACCGAAACCATGGTATATATGGTTGTTTCTAAAGTAACGACTATGGCAGACCGTACTTATGACTTTGTTCTTTCTCTGGCAGTGTTCAGTATGAGGAATTTCATAGAAAATTCGCCTCCTTAATAGTTCGAGCGTATGAACAATGATAATTTTACACACGTGCACGTGCATCCGTGTGGCGTTCACACACTTCGGATCTTGAGCTCGAGTGACATCCCTCCCCTCCGGCGGCGGGCAGTCACACTCACACACACACACACACTCACACACACTCACACACACACACACACACACTCACACACGCTCGCGCGTGCCATTGGGCGCCACAAGGTTAGTCGGCCTTAATGCGCCGTATATCTCATGTGCTGCTGGGCACGGCGGCGTCCCTCTAAAATGGAGATGCGCTTGGCCCGCGCGGGCCCCGGCTCGGCTCGGCTCGGACCTGCTCGGCTCGGCTGAGCTCGGCTGTGCTGTGCTCGGCTCGGACAAGAGCGGCCGTTCACATCACGACCGCGGTGCACCACGTGGGCTCGGCCGCGCCGCGGCGCAGACACTCGGCACGCGACCCGCCGACCCGCGCTGCCCGGCCGCGTGCCGCCGTCCTTGTCGCACCTATGGCGGCGTCCTATGGTGGGGATGGCAGGGTCCCATGAGTTCGACAAAGACGGAGACGAGAGAGCGATGTTCGGAGTCAGACGGCTGCGCGTCGCACGGCGGAACACGGTTTTGTGTTGTTTACCCCCCCCCCCCCCGTCTCTCTTCTCCCACCCACCGCGTTCTCCTCCATTTCGTTGGGTCCGGTCGTGGACACTTAGAGTTCTACGCAAAGTATGTATGCGTGTGTGTGATTGAGTGAAAGGAGTTAAGGCCTTTTTCAACGGAGGCTCCGCGGGGCGTGCAGCAGACTACACTCTCGACATTAAGGGTAAGGGTTGAAAAGTCTCAGCAGTTGTCAATTCCCTCCCTACCTTAATTTTTTTTTTACACCTGTTTGGCAATATAATTGCACTTCACTCCGAGAGGGAGATCACTTCGAAAAATCATTGTACGCCCCCTCCCTAAAAAATCATTTTAAAAATCGAAAAAAAATATCAAGAAGAAAGATATAGAAAAATCCGAAAAATCAAGAGCAAATGAACAAATAAACTAAATGAAAGATTGAAAAAAGTTAGAAATAGCGGGAAAACATCAAAATTTATCAAAAAGTGATATTTTCCTTGAAAAAAATAATCTAAACAAACCTTCACAAAAAAAATAATCAAAAATAAAAAAAAAATCATTGTACACATTTTATATGAGTGATGCCCTCCTCGCTTCACTCCCTTGGGCCTAAAGGGGTTCAAATGGCTCCACCAAAATTCAGGGGCATTCATCAAACTACTTCAGTATTATATCCATCATAGTTCCATAACTGAATTTAAATTCGCAGGTAGTGCAATAAGTTCTATACTATCGTCTCGTCAGCCGCGAGCAATATTAATAACAGCTTGTCGTATGAAGTATTTCATGACGATTTTACTGCCGTATTTTTTTCGTCGCGACGCAAATCTTCTAGAAGACTTGTTGCGTCGGCGGCAGGAAGCCGTCTGGCTGACGCGTGGTGCGGACTTTTCCAAATGTTACGCTCGCGTTATCATTACGGGCTGCAAAAAGCCGGGAGCTCCGCTCCGCTCTGACGAAAGCTATGGCGCGGGGTTCGATTCCGCGCTAAACAGCGATCAACTTTTTCGCCGCGTCCCTCCTTTTTTTCTAAAGAGCTACTATTTTAGTCTCTCGGGGGAGGAAGAGGGTGAGGGGTGGGGGCTCCTCGCCCGGGTGACCCCTGCCCTGCACCCATAACGGGGTGCCCCCGCGACCCCCAGCACGCGCCGTACCCAGCGCCGCTCATCGCCCCCGGCGGGGTGGGGCGGGGCGGGGTGGGGCGGGGCGCGGCGCAGCGGGGCACACATTAGATGGAAGCAGGGAGGGAAATTTTTCAAAAAACAATTCCGTTTCCTTTGCATTGGTGCCCTTACAGTTGGCAATTTTTTCCCCATTCTTTGTAAGTGAGGTTAAAAAAAAAAAAAAAAAATTCTTGAATGTTTTGATGGTCCCTGAAGTTTACAATTTCGTAGGGAAGAACACGCTTAGTGGTTTGTAGCGATTTTTAGACGCGTTACACTGGTAAAACAAATGTTTAGTTCTAAACATCACCCGATGTTTAACTGCTAATGTTTAATATTTAAACACTATATCATGTTTAGTTCAAACTATACACCAGCAGATGTTTATTTTTTAAACACTTTGCAAGTGTTCAGTTGGCTATACACTTGGCGCAGCGTGGTATCCCTATACTTCTCCATGTGAAGCTTCACCCAAGTGTTTACTTCTATGCATCACAAAGTGTTTAACCTCTAAACATTTACGAAGTGTTTAGTTGTTAAACATATTGTCATGTTTAGTTCCTCCTATACATCATGTCATGTATAGAATTGCCAACTTTACACCATGATGTTTAAAAACTAAACATTTGTTTTACCAGTGTATCTTTACGGCTAACTCTAAGAAAGCTGCCGACGTCGCTTTATCTTTGTTTAAGTTGTGTCAGTCAATTTTATTAAAATTAATGAAATTGTTGTCCACATTGTTTTCTTTCCAAAATTTAAGTCTACTTCGGATAGCGTCGGATCAAAATAATGTTTAAAATCTCCAGAAGAATTTGGCGTAGTTTACTTCATTTAAATTTCGAGTTGATTCCACTTGCCCCCCCGCCCCGCCCCGCTCCTCCTTAGACGACTTCATGAGGCACCTGTTCGAGAGCATAGTCCCTAGCACGGCCCCGCGCCGCCCCGCCGTGTCGCGTCAGGCGCGAGCCGCGCATGTATTTACCTACCGAAATATCTCTATACCGGCCTGGAAGGAAAAAAGAGAGAGAAAAAAAAAAGGGAGTGGATCAGGATTGTGGGCTGCGATAAAAGTTGTCGCGCGGGAGGGAAGACCTGACCTGACCCCCGCCGCGACGCCGCGAGGACGTCATCGTGCCAAACTGCCTGTTAACAGGGAGGTGCAAAGATATCTCCATACCCGTCGGCGTCATCATATGTAGCATCGTGATGTGATGGGGGGCGCGCGTGCAGCACCGTGCAGCAGGGTCTGCGGGCTGACTCCGAAGATCGCTCTGTCCTTGTCGCACTCATGCGGCCCCACCATCCCTAACAACATAGGGCACCGCCATAGGTGCGACAAGGACGGAGGTACGAGAGCGCGATCTTCGGAACGAGACGGCAGACCGCATGCACGACGCCGATGTCCCTCGCGGCGTCCTGGGAGGAGGCGGGGGGCGGGGGCAGGAGTGGAGTGCCCTGGGATTGGCGGAGTTGGACGGTGGCGCGACCAGAGCGGCGGCCGCGGCGGCGTGTCTGTCTGAGCCGCCTCGCCTGACCACCTGTGGCCAGGGATGGAAACTTAAGGTTTTCGTTCCTTTTCGTTCCTTGGCATTTACTCATAAATGCTATGACGAAACAAGTTGAAAACAATTGTAGATGGTGCAAAACGACGTGCTGGAGTTTAATTCCCGTATGAACTTTCTTCAAATTCCTACTCCTTTGTTGACTTTTTCTGCTAAATAGCGTTTCGTTCCGTGTTGCGTTCCTTTTTTGGGTATTTGAGGTGTTTAACGCCGAAATAGTCAATGAAGGAGTAGGAATTCGAAGAAAGATCATATGGGAATTAAACTCCAGCGCGTCGTTTTACACCATCTACAAGTGTTTTCGACTTGTTTCGTCATGGCATTTATGAGTAAATGCCGAGGAACGAAAAGGAACGAAAACCTTAAGTTTCCATCCCTGCCTGTGGCTGCGGCTGTGCGTGAGAGAGGGAGAGAGAGAGGGAGAGACAGAGACAGAGACAGAGACAGAGAGAGAGAGAGAGAGAGAGAGAGAGAGAGAGAGAGAGAGAGAGAGAGAGAGAGACAGAGACAGAGACAGAGACAGAGACAGAGACAGAGACAGAGACAGAGACAGGCGGGAGAAGAAGTGCGTGCAACAGGCGCCGTCGCCGGCCTCACTCTGCGGGGGACACGTGTCAGAAGGGATTGGCGGAGTTCTTTCTTTATTTCATCATATTCTTTTTCCTTCAAAAGCCCGTTACTGTCGAATCTTTTCAGCGCCATTTAATGATTTAATAACAATTCGATCAGCAACATTGCTTTGGCAGGAAATACTTCTGAAGGAAAAAAAAAGATGCAATTCTTCTCTTTTTCCTTTTTTCCCCTCCAACCGTGGGAAACTTAGTTTTTTAAACGAGGTAAAAAATGTTGGCCAGCAGCCCAATCGCTCTTTTTTTTTCTTTTTTTCTTCTTCAAATATTTTTTGTTTAAGTTTTTCCTTCTCTGTATAAGGAAGGTGACATCACGGTAAAAACAATGTCCGATTTTTGGAGGAAAAAGGAGAAACTTTGAGAATCCCACCTAATTTGAGGAAAGCTCCTGCCTCAAAATTTGAGGAGCCCAGCCAGCAAAAGTGCCAAAATCCGCATCGTAAGTGCATTTTATGTCCCATCTAAAATGCGCATTTCAGGCGCCTCGCGCGCATTAGATGTGCGTTTAGGATGCATGGGACACTTACTATGCGGTTTTTGGCACTTTTAGCGACCTGGGAGAGCTTCCCTCAAAGTCAAGGACCGGCCTCAAATTTTTCCCTCAAACAATCACACGCATTTTTTTTTTTTTTTTTTTTTTTTTTTGAAACCTTGCTATGGGTGACGCGGGATGCGGATGATGACGCGCTGGTGCGGATGACAACAGCACAGCTGTCCGGCGTCACCCGCGCCGTCACCCTCGCGCTGACCCTCGCGGTGCATCCAAGGCTTGCGTCCCGTGTTCTAATTTGATACAGAGCCTTGCGCCGCCTGTGTTGACAGACACGCGGAGGGTCGCGCCCGCGCGCTCCCCGACAGAGACACGTCAACGCAAATCGAACCGAATCGAACCGAATAACCCAACCCAACCGCGGCGGCGGGGTTGCTTTGCTTATAAGCTTTTCCGGTCCGCAGGGTCGTGTCGTGAGGTTCCCATGGCAACCAGACGAACATGCGCGCCCCGCGTGCCTGCGGACGTAGGCATGTGCAATTATGAAAAAGAAAACAAAAATCGAAATCGACACTCTAAATGTCTATGGACTTTTCCTGTGGACTGTTTTGTCCACAGTTTCAGTGACAAACACATTGTTACCAATAAGATGGTCTACAATTTTGTGAACAGCTAGAGACAAATTTGTTCATAGCTGTCAACAAAAAACCCTCTATGGACTTTTCTGCGTACATTTTGGACGCAATTTTGCAGACAGGCTGTCCATATTTTTGTGCGTTACCAAACTTATGGACAAATTTTATTTGTGTCCAGCTGTCTACAATTTGTTAAACATTATGGACAAATTTGTCGATAATCGTCAACAAATTTGTCACCAGCTTGGAAACGCTCAAATATATGTCCAACTTGTCCACAAAAAAGTCCATAGACATTTAGTGTGGACGATGTTTAAAATAATCGAAGAGGGAGTCGATTCGATTATTCGTAATTGCAAATCGGGGAAAAAAATCGAAAATACTGTAAATGGGAAAAATCGCGAATCAAATAAAATTCGAAAAAGTCGCTAATCGAATTTGATTCCTGATTCTTGATTCCAACAAGCACAAATCAAAAAAAGCAATAAATAAAATTCTTAAAAGAATCGAAAATTGAAATTGTTTTTCGATTTTCGATAGTAATCGTAATCGACTCGTCCAAATATAATCGTCGATTACCAAAATAACCGAATTGAGTTTCCGATTAATCGAAAAATCGCACGGACCTACGCGGACGGCGCGGACACCTACTTGGCTGCACTCGATGTACGACAACAGCGCCAGACTGGCAACAAGTGTAAGAATGTCGCGCATTTGTAGGTGTGTTTGGGCCGAGTAGTTCGCGTAGAGTAGAGTGACCTAGGTGGCAGTAGTGGCAGGTCCGCTGGGCGGGTTGCCCACTTCCGGGCCGCGGCGAGTTCGGTTGGATCCGGCTCCGGTCACGTGACCTTCCCCCCCGTCCATGTGACGCAAGCCTCCTGCAGCGGTTACCGCGCCTGGTGCCTCCTGCCCTACATACATTAGCCGAAAGAATGAGGCACGATTTTATTTCGCAGACCCTTTGATGGCAAGACTGTATTACCCACTGAATATTGACCGACCTCGCCGCCAGACTGAACGGGTTAAAATGTTTCACGGCAAAAGCGACGTCTTGGTTTTCAAGCAAACGTCTGGGTTTCGAAGCAGCGCTATGGAAACTTGACAAGGAAGCTGGGGAAGCTGCTTGAAAACCAAGACATCGTTTTCCCCGTGTTCAGCGAGGGCCGAGGTTAAAAGTATGAGATGCACAGAAAAGCTTCAGCAGACTTATTCCGTTGAGCGCTCTCACCTCGCTCTGTCTCACTCGCACCTGTACGGCAAACCCCATCTGTGCGAGAGAGACGGCGAGGAAAGCGCGCTCTTCGGAATAAATCGGCAGGAAGTGTTTCAGCGCCTCGGAGGGACGTGAGGTGAGAGGAACTATTCGCTCTGAGACGGAATCATCTCAACCCCGATTGGTCCACCACTCTGGAAATCTTGTGCACACTTGGTTCGAAAGTAATTGTTCATCACATCCCCAAACCTCCTCCTTTCGTTGCTTTCCACCCTGTCTTATACGTCTTCCCTCATCACAATGTGCAAAAAACACTACATAAATTTCACAGATTTTCTTTTTTCGAAAATTTTACTGAAAACTGTTGGTAATCACTGGTAATCGTGTGTACGCTTCCTTAAAACCGAGTGATCGAGCCCCGGCTCACATCTCCGCTTGGCTGGCTAGAGATGCGGTTGTGTAGGTAACAGTTGGTCTGGCACCGCCAACGGAACGGACTCGCGGGGTAACTTATTCGTCGCTTAGCACTGCCGAGAATTCCATAATAAAATTCTGTAACAAAAATGTCAAAAATAATAATAATAATAATAATAATAATAATAATAATAATAATAATAATAATAATAATAATAATAATAATAATAATAATAATAATAATAATAAATACCGGTGTGTTTTGAGACTTGCCCGACACCGCACGTGGCAGCGCTTGCCCCGGTCAGAGGCCTCCGCCCTCCTGCGTGTCGGTTCGCGGGGGCGGCGGGGGCGGGGCTGTGCGGGGGCGGCGGGGGCGGCGGGGGCGGCGGGGGCGGCAGCGAGCGTGTGTGTGTGTGTGTGTACATATCGCATCCTTTAATTGGGCCGCCGGCTCCCTCTGATCTTTCATAATAATAACTGCAGGGGCCCTCTTCGCCTCGTCTATGACGCCATAGCGCCCCGATAAGCCAACAAAAAAGAATGGGAAACGCAAAACAAGGGCGCTGAAAATAAAAACGCGTAATAGAGCGCGCTTTGCGCTTGTGTGTGTGTGTGTGTGTGTGTGTGTGTGTGTGAGTGAGTGAGTGAGTGAGTGTGTGTGTGTGTGTGTGTGTGCATGTATACGCTGCTCTCGCGCGCAATAGTGATACAGGCCTGCCTTACCTAGGACCCCCCCCCCCCCTCTTTACCTCCCCCGCGACGTGGCCCAGCGCGCCGCCGCGTCGCGCGCATCTTCCGATACCCTGCGTCACTCCCGCCCCGCCCCGCCCCGCCCCGCCCCGCCCCGCCCCGCCCCGCCCCGCCGCGGCGCACACCACCACCACCACCACCACCGCCGCACCCGACGCGAGCTGGGCCGACTAGATACCTATTCCTTCTCATTTCCCTCCCGCTTTGCCCGCCGCCAACACTTCACCACCACACCACACGGCAGTCACCAGTCACTCCCCGCGCGGCGCCGGTTCGTGACACTCTCTCTCTCCCTCTCTCTCTCTCTCCTCTTGCTCTCTCTCCCTCTCTCTCTCGTCCACGCGCGCGTCTGACCAGAAGCGTCGACTACATGCAGCGTCGACGACGTCTGGATTTTCGTCGTCGTCGTCATCATCATCATCATCATCACTGCCACACCTTCGACAGCTTCGAAACCACCTCCGCAGCCGACGACGAGAACATCTGTTCAAAGTGAACCGCGCGCGCGCCTGTGCGCTCGAGTAGCAGCAGAAGACACTTGCGCAGCGCAAGCAGTGCCGGTAGCAGACGACGCAAAGTCGACGGCAGCGCGCTCTCTCTCTGTCTCTCTCCCTCTCCGGACGGCGGCGAGGTGCATCACTACACTCGTGTCTCTCTCCAGCAGACGACGCGACGCTACGCGCGCGTGTGAGCTGCTCGGGCGCGGGCGGTCAGTCGGTGCGCGGGCTGATCAGGGAGCGGAGTGTCCGGAGCGCCGTGCTCGCCACTCAACCCCTGTGCGTCGTGCGGGCTCGAAGCACACCGCGTGCTTCTTAAACGACACACTCACCGCTACGTGTCGATGGCCGTGGGTGTTTACAACGAGCTCAACAAGCAGTGTTTAGAGTGGTGATTTTATTTTATCAAAACTCCTGGTGAAACTGGAACCATCTCTCTCTCTGCGGACTTCAGCAGCAGCAGCGTCTGTTCCGAGCTCAACGTCAGCTGATCCAGGTGAGTTGAAGCTACGGCGTGTTGTGGGCGTCCGAAGAGCGCTTTCATCGCACCATCTCTCTCTCGCACCCATGAGCTTCGTCGCAAAGGTGCGAGAGAGACAGCGAGGAGAGCGCTCTTCGGTAAAAGTCGGCAGCCGTGAGCAGTTGTTGTGGTTTGAGACCGCCCCGAAAAAAGTGTCAATGATTAGGGGGGGGGGGGGGTTCTCTATTTGATTTTAATCGGGCCATCTAATTTGGTCGCACCCTTCATGCGATTAATATTTGAAAGGTAAAGTAGGCCGATTATGTCATAGAGGGAGAGGATAACGCGGATGCTTACTGTAAGAAAGTGATATCACCTGCTGCTTTCTCCATCGCCATGAAAGTTGTTGCAGGAAAGTTTGATCTATATTTTTAAATCAGAGTTTTTTTTTTTAACTGCCGCCTTGCGTCTTTGACGCTACTAGATCATTCGTGAATTGAGGGGGAGAGGGAGGGAAAGGGGGGGGGCGGTGGTCCAGAACTGACAAGGGTCATTGTTGGCTCAAGACGGAGCGGTCGCAGCTATGCGGGTTGCACCCGCTGCCCCGCCCCGCCCCGCCCCGCCCGCTGGAAGTGCCCAATAGAGAGCATATCGAAGTTGACAGTGACGCACTAATGTGATCAGTGATGCTCGGGGGAGCGCAGTGTAGGTACCACTCCCTGCCTTATCTCTCGAGGTGGCGAGGTTTGATAGCGCAAACGACTGATTATATGTCCAGCGGGTCCGTCTGGGCGGCGCCTCCTTGTACAGTTCGTTCTGGTGATTATTACCCGGTTTACATCGGGAACCGGAACACTTTCCCCGGAGCACTCATACCGCAGAAATTCCAAAGAATTGGAAAAGGAGCAATTTTAGGCGTAGTGCGTAGCATGGCGGTAGTGGTACAGTCCTCCCAGCCAATGAATAGTATAGTTTCTCTCGCACTTTCTGGAGATGTCACGAGAGCAACAAGGAGAGATGTAATATATATTTTATTTTTTGGCTGGGAAGACTATGGGCAGTGACAGCCGATGCGCGTACGTACCGGGAAGCATTTGTCTTCTTCCGGCCGTCTGCAAGTATTTGTGCGGCGCGTCGTCTCCTGGCCAAGTGCGCGCAACCACTCAATCCCCTTAGGCAGGAGTGCTCAAGAGTTTTCTTGTTTTGCTTCATGAGCCCGCAATAGCACTGCGAAAATTTTGTTTAGTTCCTCGACTTGGGCCATCGCTTGGACGTGCACAGGTTTACATGATTATACAGGGATTGCTAAGAAGTTTACGCATAAATTATGTTGAATTTCTGGGATCAAAAACACGCCAGATTTAGGTTAACATGAGAAATTCAGTAATGTAAAAGAAAAATAATTAGGGATTACGCAGGGATTACAGGTGAATTTTGTGCACAGGAGTACGCGAGTGGTAGCATCCCCCTCCCCCTCCCTCAACTTCCCTCTCCCCCCACCCCCCCACCCCCTAGCATCCACCCCAAGGTGTCGACCACTCAAGTAATCTTGTGTACACTTTGTCCCATAATTACCCGTAAGAAGACCTTAAAAGTTACTCTTTTCGTAATTTTTCACGCTGTTTCGGGTTCTCCCTTTTTAAAATGTACACAAACCGACATAAATTTCCAAGTCCCTTTTGAAAATTGTACCGAAATCTGATGATAATCACTGGTAATCGGTAATCGCGTGCAGGCTGCTCGAGCGAGTGATGGGCCCCCTGATCCTGATCCCTAAGCTTCCGCTTCGCCGCGCTGCGACGATGCCGCCTTACAGCGCCTGTAAGCAGGCAACTTCTTTGACACCGCGCGATTCGCGTTCAACGCGTATTAAAAAAGTATCTTTCTCTACTAATTCCTTGTCATTTGCCTTTTTCCACTTAATTCTGTTTTCTTTCTTTTTTCTACCCTCTTTCTTTTATGATTTTTCTTTTTTCTCTTATTTTCCCTTTGTTTAACTCTTTTTACTCCTTTTGTCTTTTTTTCTCTTTCTCTTTTTTCTATTTCTTTCTCTTTTTTCTGTATTTTTTTCTCTATTCGTTGTCTCTTTTTTCTTTTTTTAAAATTTCCTCTTTGTCTTTTTTTCTATTTTTTATTTCCTCTTTCTCATTTCCCCTTTTTTCTTCCCTCTTTCTCTTTCTTTCCTCTTCATTTCCTTTTTTCTTTTCTCTCTCTCTTTTCTCTGTTGTCCCCTTTTTCTCGATTAAATACCTCGTGACTAAATATCTCCACGTTGTCCCGCCCAGGCGACGCCCCACCTTCACCATGAACGGCAACGTCTCGACGGACTTGAACGCGCTGGCGTCGGACGACGCCGACTGGGGCTCCAAGACGTCGCTCAACGACGGCAGCATGGAACTGATGCTCCCGGACGGCGGCAGCGACGAGGCGGACCAGCGCTCCGTCACCAAGATGATCCCCGTCGAGGGCAAGAAGCAGGGCGGCCGCCACGACACGCTGCCCTTCGTCAAGCAGTGGAGCTACGCCATGCACCGCATCCCCACGACCCGCGAGGCCTCCAGGATCACGCTCAAGGCCAAGGAGCGCTTCCAGCAGGACCTGGGGCTGCGCGGCTACCGCGCGCTCGACTGCAAGCGCAAGGCTGGTGAGTGCAAAAACGATATAATTTTTTTAAAATGAACTTTCACGGAAGGGAAAACAACTCAGAACCTTCGTACACATTCATTTTTTTTCTAAGTGATTTTTTATGAACTCTTATTTAATTTCTTTTTCGCGGGGTCCTCTGGAGTTTCAACTGTGAGAATGTCGCTCTCCTGCAGATGAGTGAATTTTTTTCGCTCACTTTCAGATGAGTGGTGCGGATGTGTGAATAAAAATGCGCGTGCGAATGGCTAGTAGCGCTTTCAACTTAGCTTACCTTTAAGAGTGCGTATTTTCATTCGCCCATCTACAACTAGGGGTGCGAATAAAATTTCACCCAAAAGTGAGCGAACAGATTCACCCATCTGCAAGTGAGCGACATTCGTACACTTCGATTTTCAATGATAGTTTTCCTAAATATTTTTTTTTTTTTCAATTTTGGAATTTTGAAAGTTTTTATTCACTCCTCTGACTTTGATTGAATTTTCGTGAATGGCGATCAGTTTGAAGCTTTCCGAGTTGTTTTCCCCCTCGAGTCCCACGCCAGGCCAGCACTTGGCAGGGCGTCCTCCCCCTCATGACGCAACTGTTATCCTTGCGCCCGCGACACGACGCGGTCAGTGGCGGCTCAACGCTCCGGCCCCCACGGTGGCATTGCTGATAGCGCTGGTAGGGGATATCGCCTCACTCGCGGTAACGCGTCCGGTGAATATCCCGCGCCACCAAGGACTTTCGGAAACGGTATTGTCCAGAGAACAACGCGCTCGGAGCTCGCAGACAAACGATCAAGCCGTTGGTGGTGTGGGGTGGGGTGATGAGTGGTGTAGGCTATAAAGTAAGAAGTTCTCCAAAGTCTCTCGATCAGGGAGTAGCGAAGGTGTTCCGGCCGCTCGAGGCAGCCTTTTCGTCTCTCTCGCGCGCACTCACTACTGCTGCTACATCTGTCTCTGTCAGCTGCAGCCGCTCAAGGAGCGGAGTACGGCACTTGAAGTGGCGTGGCGTAGCAATGAGCATCTATAGCCTCCTTGGCGGGGGTGTTCCCACTCGATGGCTTATTTGTGAAGCCGGCATTGCGCTGCAGTAACGAGGTGTTACGCACTGCAGCGTGCGGCATTACGCCGGTATTACGGGACACTACGCGAGTGACCTGACGGGTACTTTACTTTTTAAAGGGGAAAAAAAAATATCAATCAAGATTGGTATTGATAGCAGATGATACCGCACCGCAAGAGAAATTGCTATGGGGTGCGACAATTTGAACGCACACGATGTAAACGACGAACGACGCCAGCAGCGCCGCGCCGCGTGCCTGCGGGGTTGGGAGGGAAAGGGGTGGGAGGGGTCCGCCGGCGGCGTGGCGGACCGAAGCGGTCGCTGGCAGGGAGGAGCTGTTATAGTGTTACACGCTGCGCGCGAGGAGGAGGTGCCATTGTTCCGCGCAGACTGCGCGTCAGGCGTTCATTGGGGCCCCCCCCTACCAGCGCCACCCTATATTATTGTATAGTTGCAATTGGTTTCTGGACTCGAGAGTACAAGCTAGCTGACACCTTAGTGTCTTGTACTGTTCTATAGTAAAGAAAGTAAAGGTATCATCTGCTAAAAAACAGTGTGCACCCTTAAACAAAATCAGTAAAGAAATCAGGGGGGAAAGATCAGAAGAAAATCAGGGGGAAAAAATCAGAAGAAAATCAGGGAAAAAATCAGAAAAAAATACCAGGGAAAAAATCTGGGAAAAATTACCAATCAATTTGTTATCGTGAAGGACTCCTCGGAGTGACACCCCGGTGCGTTTCGCTGCTGTGACGCGTACTTGTTCGCTTGCGTGAGCCGATGTGGCGTCGCCATAAAGCGATTGGTTAGGTTGGTTAGTGCGGGCCGGGGCGGGGCCGGGCGGGGCCCTGTGGTGTATGGGGCTGCTAACAGGGTTGTTTGTGTCGCGCGGTAAAAAAAATAAAAAATAAAAATGCTTTACTTTTATAATCCGCGGAAGTGTGTGTGTGTGTGTCTCGGTTCACGGCCGTCACGGCGGCAGGAGGTCACGTGATGCGTGCGTCACTGACCAGTGAGGAGGTGCGCCCCAGCGCGGGCGCGCTGGAAACCCAAGTGTAGGGTAAAAGTACCAAACATGGATCATTTTTCGGAAATCCGCAGTTTTCGGGTCGATAAAGGTGTGATGAAAGTGGATATAAAATCAAAAAAAGTTAAAAAAAATTGAGAGAAAATAACTATAAACAGAAAAACAAATATTTAGAAGCCAGAGACACGGGAAAAAGACCAAAATTTATCTCAAGTGCCAGAAATTTTCCGTATTTAAAGATCAAAATAAAACTGAAAACAAGAAATTTTAAAAAATTTCAATCAAGATTGTAAATGAAAGCAGATGATACTAAAATCTAATTTTTATTTTGGGATTTTTTTTTTGTTTTTTTTGGCTGTGTTGCGCCTCGCGGACTGCGAGCCATTGAGCCATTCATCAGTCCCCCCTAGGTACAATATACCCAGGGTACGCGCTTGGTTTTTGAACTTGGGAGTAAAAGCTAGCTGACACCTCATTATGTCTTGCACTTTTGTGTATTAAGGCGACGTTACGAAAATGTGCGTACGAATAATTTTATTTCAGCGCCTTCTGCACTTACGGGGTTTGGGTAGTCAGCCACCGTTACGCATGTGTTTGGCGGGTCGACCCACCCAGGGTCTGGCACATACTGCTATAAATGTGTTACACTCGGGAGAGCCGCGAGCGTGGCGCCGCCGGGCGCCGGGCGCAGCAAGGCAACAATACCATGGGTTGGAGCCTCGCCTGGTCCCTGCCTCGGCCCCGCTGGCCCCGCCTCCCCCTCCCGACCCCCTCGCCTGGCCCGCCTGGCTTCCCCCTCTCCAGGCCTGCACACGCGGCCGCCGGCCGCTGTGACAACCCGGCCCGCTCTATACTATTGCAAGAGTACAAGCCGATGAAACATCAATTCTCTTTAGTTTCTTTTTATTTTATTTTTGCTAAGATGTATCATCTGCTAAAAAGAATGAAGTCAAAGAAATCATTGTACACATTTGGTATGAGTGATTCCCTCCTCGGCCCGGGATGTGTTCTGTCCAGGGCACTGTTAAAAATACCGTAGGGAGTAACGGTACACCTACGGTCTGTACCGTAGTTTTCGTGTACGGTCAGACCGTAGCTTGTTATTACGTTACGGACTGTACTCCATTGTGGATAGAATGTGCCCCATTGAACTTCCCCAGCACATTTGCAGGCTACGGTGGGTACCGTAAGACTCAGACCGTAGTCGAAAATTACGGTCCGGGACCAGGTAGCAAATTAACGGCGCGTACCGTAGGTATTTAGCGTAGTTTTTTCTCACAGTGGGTGTGCCCGGCAGGAAGATTGCTCTCATCCCTTCATCCTTGTTGCACCTACAGCGGGCCATATGGTAGTGCTCCAAGAGTGAGACGAGGACTGAGGTGTGAAAGCGATCTTCGGAATGGCTCGGCAGCGACCACCTCCACGTCAACGCTGGGCCGCGGCGCCGGGGTTAACAATTCGCTGATAAACTCTCCGTGGAGGGAGGGACCGGGGCGGGGCGGGGCGGGGCGGGGCGGGGCGGGGCGGGGCGGGGCGGGGCGGCCCGGCTTTCGAGACATCTAAATGGCAGGGCAGGCAGGACTGTGTGGTCCGCGGGCCGGGGGGCTGAACCGGCAGACTGGCCGGCGCGGCGTCCCGTCCCAGCCGGCTGACTGACTGGCTATCTCTGAGGCAATTTAATTAAAGTATTGGATTATTGTCGCGCCACGCTCCGCCACGCCCCATTAGCCGAGCGCCCGGCGTGATGACCCACCCCACCACGCCTACCCCACCCCACCCCACCGCACCCTGCCGCACCCTGCCGCACCCCGCCCCAAGGGCGTTCCTGTGACCGACACGCGGTTGCCAGCCGCGCCGTTGTTGAACGTCCACCGCACCCAAGACATTATTCTCAGAAAATAAAAAATGTACGAAAAAGGAGGGGCGCTGCGGGTGTCTCTCTCTCTCTTTTTTTTTTTGGCAGTGTTTTCAGCGCGCAGCGGTATGCGTGTGTAAAACAGAGGCGAAAAATGTTTTTGCGATGTGGCGCGCTGGGCGCTGGGTTTGCAATTCTTTATCGACTCCAACCCTTCTGAGGGTTTTGCTGACGAGTAGTCTGCTAGCGCCGGTGGCACCTCAACGGGCGCCGTCCAGACAGGGCCCCACCCCAACCCGCCCCGCCCCGCCCCGCCCCACCCCACCCCACCCCACCCCGGCCGGTCACTGTCTCCTAACCACGCCCCGCCCGACCAACGTGACCTTTGCGTTGCGGCTGGTTGGTGTTATCCGTATCGAGGAGACCCCTTCTGCTACAATTTAATAAAGCCCTCCTTCGCAACATGTCACCTCTGTGCCCTGCCGCGCCCCGCCCCGCCGCGCATTCGCAAACTGTCACGTCTGCACAAAATCGTCGTGATTTTTCCCCCTTTTTTTCCCCCTTTAAAATCGCCGCTCCTTTGCTGGTAGCTTCGGAACTCTGTTCCTTACGGCTGGGGCCTGAAATTATTTGGACGCGTGTTTAACGCCCCGACCGGCACTGCATTTTTTTTTATTTAACGCTCACTCGTGACGGAAGCGGAAACTGTGACGAAGACAGCCCCCGACGTCATACAGACCTAGGGGTGACTGTAACGCAAGGGCTACCCTCCTGCACACCACCTGTCGACTCAACCCGAAGAGCGCTCCCCTCGCTCTGTCTCTCTCTCTCGTACCTGTACGGCGAAACCCACGAGTGTGAGAGAGAGGGGGTGAGAAGAGCGCTCTTATTCGGAATAAATAGCGGCTGACGACCTCCAGGCGTGCGCCCACCTCCCAGGGGGCTGCTAGAGCCTGCACTGGGCACGCGACTGTGTGAACGCCACGCACTTGTAAGCGGGTTAACATCTGCTCTGGAAATCCAAGTGTACGAATGTCGTACACTTGTAGGTGTGCGAGGATTCAAAACGTGAATTTTCCTAGGATATTCACACGTTTGAGTGGCCAAGTGTACGAATGAATCCTCGCGTACCTACAAGTGTGCGACATTCACACACTTGGGTTTCCAGTGTGTCCACACACTTATACTATCAAACGCGATATTTTTTTCGGGGAGAGGGGGGGTAGAATTCTTTACTTCTGCTGAGGGTGTAACGGAGCGAATGCAAATGCACACATCCGCAAGTGTGACGCTCTCGCAGAAGCACAGCCCCCTTCTCGCGGCTGTCTGAGGGGGGGGGGTGCCTCGCGCCCCGCGGCGTCGATGGAACCAAATTTAAATTTGAAAGGGCTTTTGGGCGCGTCGCTGATCAATTAGTCTGCGGGCCGTCTAGCCGCCCCGCCGCGGCTTAGCATTCTGCCGTTTGCGCCGTAGCGCGCCCCACCCACGCGCCTCGCTGAATAGTACGCGTAGACTGCAAAAACTGGGCGGGCGCATCTCTCGCGCCACGGCGTGCCAGGGGTGTGCGTGTGTTGTGCCGCCGGAAAAAAATCCGCTATGCAAATCTAAGTAGGGTGTGTACTGGTTTGTCAGTTTAAACTGAGAAACTAAAGTTCTTCAGTCATAACTGCAGAACTCTTTAGTTCTGCACTGAAAACTGGATGATAGAGTTCTGCAGTTGCAAGTGCGGAACTAAAGAGTTCTGCAGTTGTAACTGCAGAACTTCAGTTTCGCATTTTAAACTGGCAAAGTACTATACTCAAAGATTTGCAGAGCGACCGGCTGGCCAGTACCACCACATGCGTGGTCGACATCCGAGGCTACGGATCAACGTGCGCTCGCTACTCCTCTGCACTTTGAATGTCGAGGGTGGTCAGACTCACTATGACCTGTGACCATTGGACCGATCGCACCGGCTTACGACTGCCACCCTCGGCTCGACATTTGCTCCGCCTGTCCCGCCCTCGGCTGTTTGCGCCGCCAACTGGGCCATAAAACCCTTTTTTGGTCTTTTTCTGTATTTTTATTTTTTTTGTTGCGTTGGGTTGGCGGTCTGCGGCGTTCTGTTATATTTGCCGGGTATTATCTCTCTCTCCCTTCCTCCCGGGGCGCCCCTGATCTCTCTCGCGGTACTTTATCAGGTGGCTCTACAGGGCGCGGCCGGCGCCCTGCAAATCTTCGTGTATGGTAGTAGTTTGCCAAACGTATTCACTGCAAATGCAAGAGTGAGATATCTCATCAAAAAGGAGTGAGATTTTTTCTCTTGCCCCATTTATGCGAGAGTTTAGGAACCTCGCTGTTATTGAGAAAGAATTTACAACATCACTCAAATTAAATGAGGTAAAGTAAAATAATCCTCTCTCAAAAAGAGCGTGGTTTCCCAATCCTCGCTCAAATAGGGCGAGATTTTTGAGACTATTGCTCTAATTGAGTGAGAAAACTAAACCTCGCTCTCATAGTGAGAATTTCTCGCTCTTCTTAGGGTGAGAATCCTCGCTCTGGTATTTACAGTGTTGTACCGACTACGGTACCCGTCGATCTCCTCGAATTAGAGTTCTATTTCAATTTCACGCGGGTGAAAAAAAGACATCAACTTTGAAGCATTGGTTCTTGCAGAGGACGCTGGTCCGAGCGAGCATGCGGGCGTGGTGTGCGCGCCGCGCCGGTATCTACCCCTTTATCAGATGCGAGCGGGTCCACGGCGTCTAGACGGGCTGGCCTGTGCCCTTCGGGAGGGCCTATATACAGTGCAGAGATAGATGAGAAGGGGGGGGGGGGGGTGAATTGAATTTTTTTTTTTAGTTACAGATTTTGGTACATAAGGGCTTGAAGTCCCGTAAATTATTTGTACAACTCGGAGAGTCCTGTTTCCCGCGTTCAAAGTTTGTTAAATACTCTTACAAATCTTGTATTTTTTTAAATTTTTAAATATTTTTACATTTAAATCCTATGAGTATAGATCGTGCCATGCACACTAGATTTTTGAGTTAAATAATTAAATTTTGTGCTCATATTTGTGCGTTCACTTGAACACTTGTGCATAATTTTGTGCACAAAATTTGTGCTAAATTAAAATTAGGTTGAACGTTGAATGAAATAAAAATAGTAAAACTGTGGACTCAGTGGACGGACGCAGGTTGGGGCGGCCCTGTCTGTCGCGTGGCCTTCCCTAAATGATATTTCTGAGACGCACTAATGAAGGCCCTTTGGCCTGCGGGTGCGATTGCAACGCGAGTACAGTAGCATATGGCGTGGCAGAGGGGGGCCACACTCGTCTCGTCTACTCTGGAAAATATTGAAACAAGTCAGGTCAACAAGTTTGGCATTGGTGAAGTTTCCAATAATTGTTGTCGGACTTGATCCGCGCCGCCCCCGCTGACGCTTGTTGTGCCATTGGCTGTCATGTTCCGTTCCGGGTCCCTGGCGGGGCGGGGCGGGCGGGGCGGCCCAGACGTGTTGTCGTCCTTAAATGACGCACGTCTGTAAACAAGTGCGCGGCGCTAGCCGAGGCTGTGGTGGATCGCTCGCGCGCTTTGACTTAATTTTTCCTGCGCATCGAGCGAATTTGCAAACGGATACTCGTGGACCTCAGCAGCTGGTTTGCATTCTAATCTATATGTATATGCTCTCAGAGAATAGAGTCCTTTTTCTTTTCTTTTTCCTTCAGTTTGTTGTGAGTTGTCAATGCTATTCGCGGAAATGTGTCGTCGTGGCTTTTTGTTGAGTGGGGTGAGCACGAGGCAGGGAAAAAAAGGAGTGCGCTTTTTAAAATGAAATATTTATTTTAATTAAAATTATTTAATTTGTAGTGGGACTTTTTCAGATCTCACTCGAGTGGGGTGCGGTTGTGGGGTAAAATTGTGGGTTTGCGTTATTTCTGGAATTGCAAACCCACGAATCCAATTTCTCACCCAAAATGGGAAGAGGATCCTTTCTATGCTTAGTTGGAGTGAGAGCTTTTAACCTCACATTATTTGAGCACGAATCCTCACTTTACCCGAGCGAGATTTCAAAATTCTTCCTCCAATATTGCGAAGAAAAAATTCTCACTCTCCAGAGAGTGATAAAATTGACCTAAAATTCTCGCCCATATGGAAGCGAGAATCGCGACTCGTAGATTTTTTTTCTGGAGTGGCAACTTGCGTTTTTGCATAGTCTGGTAGGAAGGGGAGAATCATTCATACAAAATGTGTTCTATGATTTCTTTTTTTTGTACTATTAATTTTTTATGATTTTTCAAGGAATTTCTGTTACTTACAGACCTTTTCCATTTTCTTCATTATTTTGTGAATTCGTTATCAATTTTTCGGATTTTTTTTTAAATTCTTATTTTAGTGGGGTAGGGGCCCAGTGGGGTAGGGGTTCAGTGGGGTGAGGGCGGGGCGGGGCGGCCAGCCCCCGTTTGCTTTCGCAAGGTTTGCACGGTTTTGCGTTGGCATGAATGGCATGGCGGGGCGGCGGGCGCGGGGTCGCCCGGGCGCGCCTGTCGCGGGGTACGGCGGGGTAGCGGGGCCCCCGCTATCGCTGACCCCGGCGGGGGCTCCCCCCGCGGCGGCCCGGCCGGCACGTCGCGCCCAGCCGGATGACAACTCTTTGGACATCTGAGCGAGATGGGAGGGGTAGCCGAGAAGAGAGAAAGAGAGGGATCGAAAAAAAAAAGAAGGAAAAAAAAACGATAACTTGTAATAATAAAAATATGGGGCGATAGAGCTGAGCAGGCCGGCTCGGCCCGGGCCCGCACCCTTATGCACACATGTTCATTCGCTGGTCAGCTGTCCGAGGGTCCCCAGGGTCCGAGCTGGCGCGCTCAGGCACCACCAGGACGCCGCCGTCCACCGCCCCGTCCGCCCGAGTGTGTCAGTGTGTTTGTGAGCTCGTGTGTTAGTTTACCAGTGCGTGTGTGAGTGTGTGTTCGTGTGTGCGTGCGGCCATAACGGATACACCGATGAAGGCGTGGCCGGAGAAGCGGCAGTCGTCGATGAAGCGGCCGCTGCGGCCCCGGGGCTGCAGCAAGTACTCGACCAGCATGGGCGTGCTCGCCACCAAGGGTGAGTCGGGCGGCGCGGGCCGCGGCGGGTGGGGGAGCCGGTGCTGCCAGAAAGTTAGGCAAAAATCCGCGCGCAATACACCTGTGCGTAACAAGGGCTGTATCTCCGCCTGTGCCTCTAGGGCAACATCTGTGCACGAGTGCTGCTGGGGAGTTGCCTATAGTAGGCAGGCGGGGATACCGCCACCTGCTCATAGGTGTATTGAGCTGTTTTTTTTTTTTTTTTTTTTTTTTTTTTTTGCCGAACTTTACTGACAACACTGGGGGGAACTTACTCATGCGAAATGCAGTGATTTTTTTTTTTACTTAAGATTTTTGCTAAATTTCTTTCTTTTGATTTTTCAAGAGAATTGTGAAAATTTCTATCACTTTTCATTAAATTCTGATCTTTTTCTCTCCTTTTTAATTTTTCCAGTTTTTTGTTCATATATCCTTGATTATTCGAATTTCTCTTATTTTCTTCATGGAGTTATTTTGATTTTATTTCTCGTTTTAAATTTTTTTTCTCGTTTTAAATTTTTTTAAATGCTTTTTTGGGCGGCTGTACAAAGATTTTTCCAATTGATCATCCCTCGGGGGGCTCGAAAGCCTTTATCCCCCCGCGGGACGCAAGAGCTAGCGAAAGGGGGAGGAGGGGAAATCGCGGGGTGAATTTGCGGTGCTCGGCGAGAAACGGGAGGGGGTGAGGTTTTGTCGGCGTCAGGCAATTTTTTTGGCGGAGCCGCGAGCGCTCCGTGCGCCCCGCGCGTTGAAGCCACCAGCTGCTCTACGCGGGGCGGGGTGGGGCGGGGCGGGGCGGGGCACTTGTGCGCACTCTCCTCCGGTTTGAACTGCCGCGCCGTGACTCGGCTCGGCGGACACGGCCTTCACTTGTCGAGATAGCGCGCATGACATCCCATTGACACCATACCCACCCCTCTGAGGTGCACTCACGCGCTCAGGACACCCCGTGCGGGCGGGCCGCCCCAGCCGCCTCGCCCCGCCAGACCAGTGCTAATTACACTAATTGGGCGCTGATAGCGGCCCGCGAGCTGCCCCCCCCCCCCTCTTTCCCTCCGCTGCTGCCGTCTTTTCGGGAGGTCAGACTGTCTGGTCTGTGCGGGGGCGGGGCGGGGCGGGGCGGGGCGGGGCCGAGCGGGACGTCACTCTATTCTGTCGCGCCACCGCAGCGTTATCAAGGGCAAGGCCCACTCTCCCCGCGAACCCTGTTCTCCTCCCTATCCTCTTTCCGTCGCCTCTTCCTCCTCCGTCTCTTTTTCTCCTACTCCTCCCTCTCCTTCTACTCCTTTGTCTCTTTCTCCTCCTCTTTTCCTCCTTCTCCTCCAGCCCCTCCGCTTCTGAGCTTTCCCTATCTGTTAGGAGTAGAGGTGGCTTTGGATGAACCGAGTGGGGAACAACTCGGAATTTTGGTGAACAACTTCAGCGGATTTTTCTTAACTTTCGTAAATTGTTCTGACTTTATTTTATTATTTTTTATTTTTTAAGAAATTAGTACTTAAATTTTTTCTATTTTTTTTTGTGGGGATTTTCTATAAGTTCCTTAAATTTCTGATTTTTCTCTGCATTTTTCTATTCTAATATTTCCGAATATTTCTGAATTACGAGGTGTACAAAAATTTCAGATTTGTGTCTTCCTCGGCATCGGCGTTATGCGGACGCTCGTGGGTGGCGTGGGTGGCCTCTCCTGTCCCTCTCACTCCCCCTGACCGCCCAGCCTCGTGCGTGCCGGCCACATCCTATCTCTCTTGTTCGCACGGTTTGGCGCGGACGTTTCAAACAGGCCCGCGGCGGCGGCGGGGTGAGGTGCGCGCTCTGTGATTGGCTGGCGGCGTGGGGCGGCGGCCGCGGCCGGCCAGTGGCGGCGCTCGCCCAGCTCGGCGCTGCGTGGCGCGATGCGGGAGCGGCTGACGCGGCAGCGGGGACAGCAGCCCGTCCTTGTCGCACTCATGCGTCCCACCATAGGACACCGTCATACGTGCGACAAGGACGGAGGAACCAGAGCGGGCGATCTTCGGAATCAGCCTGATGCATGATGCAAAGTGCTGCCGTTTGGCATTAGCTGGGAATCTGTTCGGCCGAAATGGAGACCTGGCACGACTCAGTTTGGTCTGGCGGGGCGGAGCGCGGTTACCACCCCGTGGGAGGAGTGGAGCCTTGCCGATAGAGGTGACACGGCCCGGCCCGACCACGCAACCGTCTGATTCCGAGGATCGCTCTCCTCTCTCCGTCCTTGTCGCACTTATGGGGCACTGCCCTCCCCAGCATGGGGCACCGCCATAGGTGCGACAAGGACGGAGGTACGAGAGCGATCTTCGGAATCAGGCGACGACAGGCTCGCATGACTCGGCCGATCGAGTACTGCTGCGTGCTGCGGGCGCGCGCATGGAGACGCCGAGCAGCCCTTTCCTGATTGGTCCGCTCGTGCACCACGTGTTGCCTCACGCCACCCCGGCACCACGGCCGGGCCGGGCCAACGCGCGCGCGCGCTTACGCACTGCTGCAGCGGCAGGCCGCGTTCTGTTGTGTCGGCGTCACCGGAGAACACCTCGGGGGGTGTGGCGGCCGCCCCGCCCCGCCCCGCCCCACGTGTCGCCTTGCGAGTCTGGGTCGGCGCGGTGGAGCTGCGAGCGCTATAGAGTCGTGTTGCGCCGGTGCGCTCAGCTCCTCATGTAGGGTGACTCCGCCGCAAACTGGTGTCGTCGCTCTCTCCTTGTCGCACTCGTGGGGCACAGCCAGAACGAGCAAGGGAGAGGCCACTGCAGAACGCGGTGTTCGGAATCGCCTTGCAGGTCTGCGTCCCTTGCTGAGTCGACACGACAGGGTTATTCCCGGCCAGCCGGCGGCGCGCCGGTCTGTCTCCGGGGGCGGGGCGGGGCGGGGCGAGGCGGAGTCAGGTGTGAATGGGCTGCCGCCGCCGAGGCCGAGACCCCCTAGACCCCGCGCGTGGACCCCGAGTGCCTGAGCTCGGCTGGGAGAGAGCCGTTGACCCTCTGGGCCGTCCAGTTCACGTTTCCCGCGCGAATGTTGAGGTTGAGCAGACGTTCTGATTTTTTTTCCTTTTCATTTCATTTTTTTTAATTTTTATCCATGATCACATGATGCGACTTTCGACCTTTGATATGTCATCGCGAGCCAGTCCACCCGGAAGTCCAGGCCTGCTCCGCCTATTCCACCGGCGGGGCGGGGTGGGGCGGGTTAGCGCAGTCGGTTATTGGGTCGGGGCGTCTAGACGGACGCTCCGTCGACGCCGCCGGTGTCTGCGTGGGAGGAGTGGGGGGGGGGGGGGAGGGGAAGGCAGTGCTCGAGGGGCGGACGCCGGACCTAAAGGGCGCCGCGGTATCTACATCTTGATTAAGTGTGCCCCCTGGTGGGGGAGGGGGGAAATCCCACTCCATTCATAAGACGATTGTCACGTGATGTGGTGGGGCGCACACACACACTCACTCACTGCAGATAACTTAGAATTGCATTCGCTCTCCCAGATGCGTCACCCCCTCCCCCCCCCCCCCTACCTCGTCTGATAATGCCATGCCATGAGTACGTACGTGTCCTTATACACTCATGTTTCGAAGAACCTAACTGTCACGCGATCTTTCTTTCATCCTTCGAAAAAAGAAAAAACAAAAATAACGAGGAAAAAGTAGCAGGACACTTAGGTGCTCTATATTTAGATCGTCTAGGCGGCGGCGTCCGTCGCCTGTGCGGCGATTAGCAATATGGATCCTAATCGTCTGCCGGCGATAACGCTGCCAATCACAGGCGAGGCGTGGCGTGGTGTGGCGTGGCGGGCGCAGCGTGGCACTGGCGTGGTTCGTGTTTTTTTTTTGTTTGGCTGCACCGTTTCTTCCCGCGCTCCATGTGTGTGTGTGTGTGTGTGTGTGTGTGTGTGTGTGTGTGTGTGTGTTTGGCTCGTCTGTTTTCATGTTATCGGCGGCGCTCTCTGTGTGGTTTCCTGCGTGATTGACTTTTCGCCATGCGCGGATAGAGAGAGGAGATGGAAGCAGGGGGGACATACATCACGCCACCTCTTGGCGTGTGGGAAGTGTTGTGACAGCGTATCGCTGACACACCTCTCCAAACAGACACTAACACACGCGGCGCTTCTCTCTCTCTCCCTCTCTCTGAATGTAATTTTTTATGATGCGCACAAATCCTCTTGTTTTGTTTTCGGTCACACCTCCTCTTTACACTGAGCGCGCGCCGCTGGCGCCAGCAAGCGCCAGCAAGGTGAAGGGCGGCAGGTGTCGGGGAATGCCCCGCGCGTTACAATTTCCAATGGCAATGAGACCACGTGTCTTAGAATACTGTTGTTTATGAAGGGAAAAACAAGAGTTGACGAAAAAATGCCATGATTGATTTTTTTTACTTTTTGTTTCTTTCATAGGCATAGCGGGCCTGTGCGTGGCCTTCTTGTTCTGCTTGGCGGGCACAACCATCATGTGGTGCACGTCCCTGTTCCAGGACCTGGTCACTGGGGTGAGTACTGCAGAGCGGACTAGGACCCTTTTGCAAATTTCTGATCCACTTCAACCATGAACTTGCATCGAGATTCTTTAGAAGCATTTCCTCTTTCAATTTTAAGTAGTCTTACTTTTTCTTCTCCCGTTTGAAATGGTTTTTAATTATTTGTTTTGTATTTGTCTCTAGACTATGGTGATATCCAACTCGTCCAACACCTGGGACTGGTGGCGGGCGCCGCCCGTCAGCCCGCTGCTCATGGTCTACATCTTCAACTACACGAACGCGGACACGTTTGGTCAGAACGGCCAGAAGCTTCGCGTCAAGGAAGTGGGGCCGTTCACGTACAGGTGCGTGTGTAGTACAGTAGCGTACGGACGTACGGACCGCTCGTGGTCGTAGCGCAGCGGCCCCTCTGAGGCGGCGGTCGTAGTGGCGTAGTAGCCTCGGTGGCAGTGGTCGTATTAGTCAAGGGGTCGTCAACTCTGATATTCCTTCGTACAAGCAATAGATATTACCCCGATATAACTTCAATATTACCGATATTACCTTCATATTACATTAATATTAACCACATTTTTGCCAATATTACATCAATATTACTCATATTACCTACAATATTACCCCACAATATTACCCTAATATTACTCTGATATTACTGATAATACCAATATTCCTCCGTACACGCCTAAAGGCAGTTGACGACCCCTCGGAATTAGTGCGCAGTAGCCTCAGTGGTGGCGGTGGTCGTATGGGCGCGCAGTAGCCTCGGTAGTGGCGGTGGTCGTATGGGCGCGCAGTAGCCGCGGTGGTCGTAGTGGTCGTAGCTCGCGAGGGTGGTGTTGGTGGCGTTCAGGGTCCGGTCAAGGCCTCATGTTTCTGTTCCCGCGGGGTCGCGCCGGGTGAACGCTCTGCGGCAGAAGGGTCGAGCGACGCGTGGCGAGTCTCTCCCCGCCATGTTCCCACGAACAAGGCCGGCGTGCTGTGGCGTGGCGTGGTGTACTTGGTCTGCTCCGAGATGCGCAGCAGTGACAGTGACCCGCGCTGCTCTCTCTCTCTCTCTCTCTCTCTCTCTCTCTCTCTCTCTCTCTCTCTCTCTCGCTCTCTCTCTCTCTCTCTCTTTCTCTCTCTCTCTTTCTCTCTCTCTCGTCTGCAACCTTGCCATCTTGAGCTCTGCTCGGCGCGCCTCACGGGATGAGATTCAGAAGGGTTTCAAAATTCGCGGCCGGACCGCCCGGGCCCCGTCAGATTAGTCGCACTTTCATGCGAAAGTACATAGATTTATTTTTTCCATCACTTTGTTTTCGTGAAGGGGGGGGGGGGGGGTTGAAACATATATTTTTCGCGAAGTCTGAAAACACTTGCCTGCTTTCTAAACACAAGTCTAATACGCCTCTTTTTATTTTTCCATCCTGCAGAGAGACTACAGAAAAGGTGGATTTTAAGTTCTACAACAACGCGACGCTCTCGTACCACGAAAAGAAGACGTACGAGTTCATCCCCGAGATGTCGGCGTTCCCGGAGACCGCCAAGGTGTTCGTGCCCAACATTCCCTTCTTGGTGAGTGCAGTCGCATCCCCTCGCGCCCAGCCCCACCCCACCCCACCCCACCCCACCCCATCCCATCCCACCCCACCCCACCCCACCCCACCCCACCCCACCCCACCCCACCCCACCCCACCCCACCCCACCCCACCCCACCCCACCCCACCCCACCCCACCCCACCCCACCCCACCCCACCCCACCCCACCCCACCCCACCCCGCCTCAACCCACTCCGCCGCGCCGCGCCACGTCACTTTACGATCAGCTTATCTCCGGCCTTTGCGTAATATGGCGTGGTTGAAAACCCTCTTTCGGCGCTCGCCCGCCCCCGCCCCGCCCCCGCCCCCGGCCCGGCTCGCGCTGGCTTTCCCCAGGGTGCAGGGGGAAGGGACGGGGGACTCCAATGCTCGCGGCTAACGCCCCAGATGCATAATCATTTACCGTCCCTGGGTCGCGGAAAATTATCGGGAGCGCAGGTTAAACTTGTCGTCCGCGTGGTTGCCGCCGGCAGAACCCAACCGACCTCGCGTGGTTCGGCAACACCCGAACCCCGCTACTGTACACTCTAACCGTTACGTCCGAGGGGGATATTAGCTCTTACAATCTGTGACTCAAGTACTACGTCTCTTTCGCTGTATTACGCTCCAAAATTGACCAGATTTGACCAAAAGTTAGGCAAAAACAGACCAAAACGGCCCCAAAATAAGTGAAACGTGGAGAATTTTGGCTATTACGCTTCTATTACGCACACAATTACTCATTCATTACGGATAGTGTGGCCCGACTCTATTACGCGAGTGCAATTTGAAGGGTTCCCTTCAAATTAAATCAGTGTACACCCTAAAAAAAATCAGTAAAAAAAAAAAAAGAAACAATAAGAAAAAATTCATGAAAAAAAAAATCGGGAAAAAATCAGGGGTGGGGGTTCAAGATGTTAGAAAAAAATAAGAAAAAAAAATCCCGAAAAATCTGAAAAATCTGTGTACGCTATAATTTATTTGAGAGGGACCCCTCGGTGAATGGGTGCATCCCTCGGAGTGAGGCGCTGACCTGACCCTGGTGCTTGCGGCGGTGTTCTCAGAGCGCGGTGGCCACGGCGCGCGAGCGCTCCCTCCTCGAGCGCTGGGGCATGAACATGATGCTGCGGGGCTTCGACTCGAAGCCCATCCTGCACATCGACGTGCGGGACCTGCTCTTCGGCTACGAGGACCGCCTCTTCAACATAGCCAAGATGACGGCCATCAACGGTCGCATCCCGTTCCAGAAGTTTGGCCTCATGGTGCCGGTGAGTGGCCGCTGTGGTTTATCAGCTAAAACTTAGAAATTTAGTTGAGAATTTTTTTTCAGGATATATGGTTTGAATTTTTTTTATGGAGCTTCGATTTTCTTCTTTCTGATTTTTTGAAATTTGTAAGGGTTGATAATTTGGTTTTCTAGAGGTTCAGTATATTTTGAAACAATGTGTGATTAAAAAAATAAAATTCACAATTTTTCCAGGGGCTAATATATTTTTTCTCAGGGGCTTTCAACTTGTCAGGTCTTCGATTTTTTTTTCTTGGCTTCTATTTTATTTTACTAATGGTTTACAATGGATGCTTTTTTCCGCGGTCTCATATTTTTCGGGGACATGAGCTAAACATTTTCCTGAGGGGGGACTAGAAATTTTTTTCTGGATTTTCTTTTTAGACTTCTTATGAGTTCAGAACAATTTACGCTACTCGCAGGTTAAAATTTTGAGTCGCGCTTCTTTCCCCCCTGGAATTTATTCACTGCACGCGTGAGTGAGGGAGTGAGTGAGTATGAGTCTGACGTTTTGTCTCTTTCCCCCCTTGCAGAAGGTGGGCATCTCGGAGCACGAGATCACGATGCACACGGGTGCCGGGGACATGAGCCGGCTCGGTCAGATCGTCAACTTCAACGGGCGCGACAGCCAGGGCGTGTGGCGGTCCGACGAGTGCAACGCCATCCAGGGCAGTGACGGCGCCCAGTTCCCGCCTCTCGAGGTGTCGACCAGGGCGCGCCTCTGGGTGTACAACCGCGACATGTGCCGCCGTATGCCGCTCGAGTTCAAGGAGTACTCGCAGGCGCAGGGGCTGCCCGCCTACCGCTTCGGCATGCCGGACAACGTGTTCGACAACCCGCGCGACAACCCGGACAACGCCTGCTTCTGCCACGAGGAGGACCACTCCCTCTGCCTGCCCAGCGGCGTGTTCAACGCCTCCGCCTGCAACTACAGTGAGTATACGCACACACACACTCGCTCTCTCTCGCTCACTTGCTCTCTCGCTCACTTGCTCTCTCGCTCACTTGCTCTCTCGCTCACTTGCTCTCTCGCTCACTTGCTCTCTCGCTCTCTTGCTCTCTCGCTCTCTTGCTCTCTCGCTCTCTTGCTCTCTCGCTCTCTAGCTCTCTCGCTCTCTAGCTCTCTCTCTTGCTCTCTTGCTCTCTCTCTTGCTCTCTCTCTCTTGCTCTCTTGCTCTCTCTCTTGCTCTCTTGCTCTCTCGCTCCCTTGCTCTCTCGCTCCCTTGCTCTCTCGCTCTCTCTTGCTCTCTCGCTATCTTGCTCTATCTCGAGGGGGCATTCACTCTTAAAATCCAGGACCCGACTAATACGTCTATTACGCTGTATTACGCTCCGAAAATTTACAGATTTAGCCAAAGTCAGGCAAAAACGGGCAAAAACGGGCAAAAACAGCCCAAAACAACCCAAAAATGAGTTAAATATGGAAAATTTTGGCCATTACCTTGGCCATTACACTCCTACTACGCATACTATTACGCCTTTATTACAGATGGAGTGACCCGACTAATACGCGAGTGCATGCCCCCTCGCTCTATCTCTTGCTCTTTCGCTCCATCTCGCGACTCTCTGGCTCCCTCTGGCTCTCTCGTGCTCTCTCGGCTCTCTCGATCTCGCTCTCGTTCGCTCACCCTCTCACTCTCTGAGTTCGACCCCGCCCCGCACTAACCGTGCCTCACGTCCTTTTCGTTGACGGGTATCTTAAGATTCGGCAGGAATTGGCATTATGCAGATGTGCGCCCCGCGCCCCGCGGCCGTGCGGTGCTGCCCAAGTCGCTCTGCATAGCTTTGACGCGCGTCCTTCATCGGCCCCGGTCTTGTATCATGTCCGAGCCGAGCCTTGCCGAGGCCCTTCAATGGGTCCCAGTACCATGCCATCATTTTTTTTATTTACTTATTTTTATTTTATATTTTTTGCAAATGCGATTTTGTTTTTGCGACGGCTTGGCCGGGTCGCGCTGTGGGCTATCTGCGCCGGACCGGACAGGCGACGGGGTCTGCGGCCCCCTTTATGCGATGCGCGCGATAACCACCGGGGCGAGTCTACACGTTTCATCGAAAGTGGCAAATTTGGCTGAACGAACAGTGGGTAGGACTGTTCCCTCCAGTGAGCCGCCGCGCCCCGCCCGAGGGGGCAACAACTCGGAATTTTAGTGTTCAAATTTTGTAATTCAAATTTGTTTTTTGGGAGTTGTTTTCTTTTCTGAATTTTTGCGTATTATTTTTCAATCTTTGTCTTCAATTTTTTGTGAGTTACAGTATCTTGAATCTCTCTATTTTTTTCTGAATTTCTCTAAATTTCTGATTTTTTCTAAATTTTTGATTTTTTTCTAAATTTTTGATTTTTTCTAAATTTCTGAATTTCTCCAAATTTCTGAATTTCTCCGAATTTCTGAATTTTTCTAAATTTTTGAATTTCTTTAAATTTCTGAATTACGAGGTGTTGTTTCTACCCGCCGCGCCACGTCGGGTCTCTAATTGAGTCGGGCTGCACCATACTACCTTGGCGTCGCGTCGTCAGCGCATCCACTAAAAAAAACGGTCGCCGTGGTGATGATTTGAACCTGCGTCATGCCCGCCCGGGGCTCTGGCGAGGATGGCGTGCGTGGGTGGGTGGGAGCCGCGCAGTCGTCCGCTGGGGCCAGGCCATGCTTAGCTCAGGCCGAGTGCTCGTACCCTCTGTCGCGGTCGGCTGTCTGGCGGGGCGGGGCGGGGCGGGGCGGGGCGGGGCGGGGCGGGGCGGGGCGGGGCGGGGCGGGGCGGGGCGGGGCGGGGCGGGGCGGGGCGGGGCGGGCTAAAGACAATAGGAAGGGACTCGGTGGACGCAAGAGGACTGATACCGCGCCGGGTCGCGACCCCGCGCCGCGCCGCCCGGGCCCGGCTCAGCGTATGCTCTCTGTAACTAACCGGGGCGACACGGCCCCCGTTCCGCTGCAGTCTCGGCTGCTGTCGAGGGGGTAACAACTCTGAATCTTCGTGTACAAATTTTGTGAATTTCTATAACTTTCCGTAAACTTTTGTGAATTGTTATTGAATTTTGTGGAGTTTTGCTTCAATTTTACCTACATTTTTATGATATGAATTGTACCGATTTTCTCTGTATTTCCTGAATCTCTCTGAATTGCGGGTGTTCAAAAATTTCAGAGTTGTTTCCCCCTCGACTGCTGTGCTAGTTAGACGGATAGAAATGTTCGGCTGACATTGGCGTTGTAACTTTGATGTCAAATCCTCTTCCCCGTTTATTTTATTAATATTTTCTTTTTACGCTTTTTGACATGAGTTTCTCATCATCACCTTTCTCTCTCTGCTCCACAGACGCGCCCGTCGTCATGTCCTTCCCGCACTTCCTGCACGGCGACCCCTCGCTGCTGCACAACGTGGAGGGTCTCAGACCGCAGTCCGAGAAGCACGACATGTTCGTCGACATCCACCCCAACCTCGGGCTGACGCTGGGCGGCGTGTCGCGCCTCCAGGTCAACGTGCAGGTGCGGCACGCGCCCGGCGTCATGGGCCAGACCATGAGCCACTTCAAGGACCAGAGCATCCTGCCCGTCGCCTGGTTCGAACTGGTGCGTCTTGAAAAATGACAAATTTTGTTGAAGTCGCTCGGAGGGGTGGGGGTACTAATATTATGGGGTGCGGTATGGTCCAGGACCACCATCCGATCCCCTCAGACGCACGTAGTATTTGCACTCCCGGGGGTGGGTACTAATATTACGGGGTGCGGGGAGGTCCAGGGAGGACCAGTCCGATCTCCTAGACCAACATAGTATTCGTACCCCTAGGGGGTAATAATACTATGGGGTGCGTCTAAGTCCATGGACCACCGCCAGATCTCTTGGTACCCACATAATTTTTGTACCCCAGGAGGTGCAAATACGATGGAATCTCTATTATGAGCTCACGATAAGTCCCATAATATTTGTACCCCTCCCTGAAAAGAGCGCCGAGTCCACGAACGACCCCACACTGTACCGGCCGAAACTAACTGGACGCTTCCCCCTCCTCACCCTGTTGCAGCAAGTGACCGAGTTCCCGTCGGCGCTCAAGAACCTGCTGTACCACGCCACGTTCACGGTGCACATCCTCCAGCTGCTGCTCATGTACGGCTTCCTGGCGGGCGGCATCGCGTCGGCGGCCGTGCTGTTCCGGCGCCTGTGTCTCCGCGAGCGGGGCACCCTGGACCTGTCCGCCGAGTCCCCGGACTCGGACTCGTCGTGACCAGACGTGACGAGGAAGCTGTGACGTGGAAAACAAAAGAAAGCCTCTACAGTATTCACTCACCTCAGGACGCCCAGCACCAGTGTGCCTCCAGAACGCCATAATTTTCTTCTTTTATTCTGGATAAAAAAAAAGTTTCAAAATTGTGGAAGCAGGAGGATTGCGTATACGCAGAGGGCAGCGGATCCGTTGAGGGGTCCAATTCAGTATTTGTTTGTGTATGCCTGTGTGAATGAGTGTGTGTGTGCGTGGGAGAAAGAGAGAGAGAGAGTGCATGTGTATGTGTGTGAGAGGGAGAGAAAGAGAGATCGTGCCATCCCCGAGCCATTGCGTTACACACCTTCCGAGGTAAACATCTCATTGGACCCCTCCACAAAGTCGTCAGTGATTAGTGGTGTTGTAACGCAATCTGATAGTTTAATAGGTGTTTGTGTTCTCTAATACTCAAATGTCGTGTACTCAGTACCTCTAAGGAACGCCTGCTCAATGGGCTCAGTGGCCCAGGCAGGCCGACGGGACCACTCTTAGCTTTAATGTGGAGTGCCTAGCACCCCCTGTACAATCTTAGTTCAAATAGATTTTTTATATGTGGTTTTAAAGCAAAAGTACTTGTAGTTTCGTACAACATTGTTATTTGAGCTAGTTACTATTAGAGAACGAATCCCTCCGATTGTGGATGATTGTTAACAGACTTTAAATTGTTGACAATTTGTTGCTCTATTTTCTTATTTATGATAAAATATGGTTGGATTTTGTCATACCATGTACAGTGTTCAGCATGGTATTGTCGATGATATTGCCACTTCCTGCATTCTCTCTTAGACCATGTTTATTGTTATTTTAGTGCCAGATGTGTTTGTTGATGCCAATAATGATGCCATATGTTCAATATTTATTTTGTCATTTGTTAAAATTAGTTGTTATTCATTACGGTTAAGTTTTGCGTAGTAAGTGGTGGACTGTTGCCAAGCAATGTAATTTCCACTGTCCATAAATGATACAGCCCTTTTGATACAAGAGAAACCTGTTGTGATTGTCCTGCTCATTCTATTGTGTACAGCTAAGCTACCTATTCCATGAAATGTTCAACTCCACGCACTAACTCGCTTGTATTGTCTATGAAAAGTCTAGTCTAGATATTTGTTGTGAATATTTTGTGACTGTGCGGTCTGCGGAATAGCCTTATTTTTATGGAAATTATTTCTTGAAGACTGAATGTATATTTATTATCGGCTTGCACCTCGTTTTTGTGGTGCTCTATACAAGTGTCCAAATCCTATGAATTGTCTATTTCTGGCTATCGAAGCAGTCCTCAGTGATTTTGTATTGTGATACTGATGACATGTGTAAATATACAAACTGTTATTTATAAAACAACTGTGTTGTCCTGTCCCGTCGTAGCTCGCGGCTACTCGCTCCACAAACACAAGGCCGTGAATGCCGCACACCTGTCGGTGTGTGAATTTCCATGAGTTCACTTGGCCTCTTCCATCCATAAAAGTCCTTTAGGGAAAAAAACTCCTTTTGAGGGGGAAATTACCTCGGACGTAGGTGTACACCACTAATTCAACAAATTTAGTCCAATTCAAACACATTCAAGCCAATTCAACCTCATTCAAATCTAATTCCAATTAATTCGAGCCAATTCATACGCAATTTAAGCCAATTCACAGTCAACTCAAAGGCAATTCACATCCAATTCACGAGATGATTTTTACCGGGTGTTTCTTTGAATGCGTAACAGTGTTGCGGAATGCATACTCGCCAGGGCTTCAGGGGTCATGGCGCCTTACGGGCGAATGGGGTAGGCAAACTCGCAACACTTACGCATTCAAAGCAACACCCGGTACACCAAATTCAGCGTTTATTTCCTCCTCGACTTCCTTACTTCCGGTGTATCCTGGAGCGTGTAGTGTTGGCGACGAGTTTCGACGCCAGTGGTCAAAATGCCTCGTTGCTTCCCCAAAGTCATTCTAAATCAAATTTGAGGTATGATCATAGTATTTCTGGTATGTTTATTTTCTGCGAACATATTGCTGAAGTCTCAGAAAAACGCGCCCCTCGCCTGCGGACACCCTCCTCACACGTCGCATAGGGACGCGTGTCCATCTGAGCATGAGACTACCGTTCTAGTCTCATGATCTGAGTGACACTCAGCTCTGCGTTTCGAGTGCCCCGCCCCCCACGGTCGTCTCGGTTTGGTTCGGCGCCCGCGGCCGCGCCGGTCTCGGCCCACAATGGAGGCCTATGAGCTTGCAGAATATTTCTACCTCAGTCCGCCGAAATGCGTCGCTTTGCACTTTTGCGGCTCGCGGGGCGGGGTGGGGCGGGGCGGGGTGGGGCCCTGGGTCGCCCATTGCCTCGTTCGTTTCCTGCCGCCCCGCCCAGCAACACCAACCACCCGCGGGGGCGCACTTAAATGACGTCTTGATGTATGCTCCGCGGCGTTCCCGCGCTCATTAGCGACCGACGACGCGAGTATTAATCGATCCCGACCAGGTAATTCCCTGACGCCCCCTCTCCTCTCCTCCCCTCTGCTCCCTGCGCCTCACCGATTCTTCTGGATAATTCGCGGCGCCTCCCCTACTTGACACCAGAATGCCTTGTAACGTTACTAGGGATGGAAAAATACCGGTATTTTTAAATCGACGGAAAAAAAAACTGTTTTTTTTTTTTTCGTTTTTTTTTCGGAAAAAAACCTAAATTGAGGGAAAAAACTATTTTTCGACTAAATTTTCGTATTTTATTAATTTTGAGTACCTCTAGCCTTTATTTATGCAAAACATAGGTATTTTAAGGAAAAGTCCGAGCTTGAGTGTCAATAAGGGGCCATTTAGATAAGAAAATAGTCCACTCTAGATGTGTTTAGTAGTTCTCAAAAAAGTATTTTCCATGTACACAGGATGGCCTTGCTTGGGAAAGGGCGGAGGTTTGAATGGTATAAGGGTGATGGAGAGAGAAGACGCTACGGCGAGGCAATTCGCGATGGTGCAGCCTGTCGGTCCTGCCATGCAGCCAGGGGTAGGCTAGGCTAGCCCGCCACGCACTCATGCCAGCTGGCTGCCTACCTCCTGGACAGGCGCTCTGCTTCGGCGGCTCAGCCTAGTTTAACAAGTTTAACATGATTTAACAAACCCTAAAAAATTGCCAACGCCAGCAAATGTGCACCTAGAGTGCCAAACACGGATTTTAATGATAATATTGTACAATTATTAGTCATAAAAAGGCAAAACATGTTTTTTCCGTTTTTTACTCGTTCTTTACCACTTACATCACTTTCGTGGTGACAAGAACGAGTATTGTCAAGAGTAAGGTGTCACACTTTTTATGAAGCCATTTTGACCACAGAACACACTACACCCACAAACATGGGGATAGTACCATTCTAAAGCGGAAACGCTGGGCATGTTACCAAGTATGAACTATTTTTCGAGTTTAATTGTAAAATTTCGAGATCTCTTAACAAATTTTGCGTGTTTTCATTCTAAGTCCGCGTCCTCAGCTTCTCTGGCCATTCTGGGAAATGTATTTCGAAGCCACGGGAATGCATCATTTTAACATATTTGAAATCGGCAGCCTTAAATGGTTATGATTTATCACGATGATTTATGTCACTTCCATAGCATTTTAAAAAGATCACTTAACAGGTCTACCAGAAATATTCTAAGTCCCGTGTCGGTGGAATGGTACGTGAGGTTAGGGCGCAGCTGTGCTGCCATCTGTGGCTCGCGACGGTAACTACTTCACGGGCCGCGCGTAGTACAAATCGTAACTCTGAGGTGAAAGTGCGGACAGTGGTTTGCAAGTAAAGAACGAGTTTCCCACTTCACACGGAATTCAATTCGTGTTTATAGTTTCTCTTGTTTTTTCATTTTTGGCCTTTTTAAAATACGAAAAATACCGATATTTATCCCGGTATTTTCCCTGGTTTTTTTTTTCGGGCTTGCCATCCCTAAACGTTACTTAACCCGTTAGTGAGACAACGCCGCATAAGTAGTGAGCAGAGAGTCGGGCAGGTCAGGCCAGGCTAAGCCTGCTGGCTCCATGTTATGAGCGACTGACCAAACGTTAAGTGACGGTTTTAGCGTGATAAATAGGAGGGCAATCGCCAAAGGCGAAAGCGTCTCTAAAATTTTTGCACATCTCTTAATTATAAAAGAGAGAAAGAAAGAAAGAAAGAAAGAAAGAAAGAAAGAAAGAAAGAAAGAAAGAAAGAAAGAAAGAAAGAAAGAAAGAAAGAAAGAAAGAAAGAAAGAATGAAAGAAAGAAAGAAAGAAAGAAAGAAAGAAAGAAAGAAAGAAAGAAAGAAAGAAAGAAAGAAAGAAAGAAAGAGAAAAAAAGTAAAATAAAATAAAAGAGAGAGAGAGAAATTTAGTGAACCACACATAAAGGAAGAAATAAAATAGGAAAATTCAGGAGGAGAGGAACTGGAGCAAAGATTGAAAAGAAAACATCACAAAAATTCACAAAAAAATACATTTACCTCCAAACTTCAGAGTTATTTCCCCTTAAGCATGTGCCAGACTGACACTTTAATTGAAAACCCTAACTTCGTTGTTGAGAATGTTAGGATGGAGAAGCAACGCACACAGCAGCTAGTTATGCTAAGTTAAGGAGCGCGGAGGCCTGATTGCTTGGCGGTGGAGGGCGGAGGGTCCTCTTGTCACCCTCTTGCACACGCGGGCAGCGCGTGTCCGAGTCCCGTCCAGCCCAATCGTCTGCTCACCCTGCACCTGCCGTCTCGTCTCATTCCGAACAAGATCGCTCTTCTCTCGCGCCTCCGTCCTTGTCGCACCCTCGTGGCCCTGCCATCCTCAACATGGGGCACCGCCATGGGTGCGACAAGGTCGGAGGTATGCGAGAGCGCGATCTTCTGATTCAGACCCCTTGCGCGCTGCGCACGTGGCCGGTGGCCTATGCCACGCGGACCCTGATTGTCCCTGGCGTCTGATTCCGAAAATCGTTATCGTGCCGTGCCTCCGTCCTTGTCGCACTCATGGGGCCCTGCCATCCTCGACTTAGGGCACCCCCCCTAAGTGCGACAAGGACGGAGTCGCGAGAGCCCTCCTATCGTCCTCCTTGCACTCCCAGCCGGGCGAGCCGCCGCGCCGGGTAGGCCACCCAACGTACGCGCGCGCTCGCTGGGTCGCGGGACTCCCGCGGCGCTCCTGCCGGCCGGCGTACTCCGAAGAGCGCTCTCGCGCGCCTCCGTCCTTGTCGCACTCATGGGGCCCTGCCATACCCGTCGTAGAGCGCCGCCATAGGTGCGACAAGGACGGAGGTACGAGAGCGATCCTCTGAATCAGACGGCTGCGCGGGGCGGGCAGTCACGCCCGGGGGCCGGGCAACCCGACGCACGCGGGAGTGTACTCCCAAAAACAAAATCAGTAAAGAAATCTGAAAAAAAATTCGAAAAAAAAATCAGAAAAAATAAAGAAAATCAGAAAAAGATAAGTGAAAATAAAATAAAGTCACAAACAACTAGAAAAATCAGAAAAATCGGTGTACGCTTGAATTAAAGTGAAACACCTCTCGGAGGCGGCGGTCGTGTTCGTGCTTGTGAGTTAATTAAAATCGTCAGTTCCTCTCCGCAATTATACCTACTTGAAAACTCAGAAAACGCCTGTAATAAAAAACAAAAAATTACACTACATCCCTTCTCGTTTCAAATTTGCCACAATTCTTGTGAAAATTTTCGCCTAGTTATACGCTGGGCAAGTGTGTGAATGTCGCACAATTGTAGGTGTGCGAGGATTAATTCGTACACTTGGCCACTCAAACGTGTGAACGTCCGGGGAAAATTCGCACTCGTTTGAGTGGCCACGTGCACGATTGCATTCTCGCAGCCGCACACCTACAAGTGTGAGAAATTCACACTCTTGGGTTTACAATGTAACCTTACAGGTTATTTCAATTATCAGTCTCAACATGGGATACCCGCCATTGAATATCTTTCCCGCTCTGTCCAAAATGAAATGACAGTGTTACGTTGTACGACATTGTCTTACGTTACATACGCTTCTTTCGGTAATAGTGGTCAGTATCTCGCCCCAGCGAGGGCGACCTGCTCCGGCCGCTTCTGCCCCCACCGCAACGAAAGTAAAAGCACCTTCGCCTTCCTCGCGGCGTTGCTTTGCGCGGTGCGCTTGGTAGATTGCGGGGGAAAGGGGGGGGGAATTGTCCATTGACGGGTCGGGGAGCGTGCGGTACGGGATGGGATGGGATAGCCATCGTCGCGGCCCCGTCAAGGAAACGGAAAATGAGTAAGGCGAAGGCGGTACGAGTGCGGAGCGCGGAGGTAGGAGGGGAGGGGGGAGGACGCGGATGAGGTAACGGGGCGGACACGTATGCTTATTACTGCGCCCTCTTTTTTTTTTTCTTCTTTTTTTTCACACAATGATAATGTATCCTCGATCTCTGCCGAAATAAGCGGCAACTGCGGCGTGGGGGGCGTGGGGGTTCATCTAGAGTTGCAAATCTAGGAAATTTTTCCTAGACAAACCGTGCCTACTATGCAACATTCGGACACCACTGTGTGGCAGGTTGCCTAGTAGGCAGGGTTTGTGGAGGAAAAATTTTCTAGATTTGCAACTCTGGGTTCATCTCGATCGTCCTACTTTGGCCTATATTAGGGCCTGTTAACCGAAAAGAGCGAGGACCAGGACCAGTTTTCGTGTGCACCGCGACGCGGCCGCCTGATTCCGGAAAGCGGTTCGGCTAGGAGTGTCCTCCTCTCTCTTATGCTCCTTATGACTGCGCCCTATGAGTGCGACAAGGACAGATAGACGCAGAACGTGGACGGAAACCGACTCTCGGTTTCCGACACGGCAGGAGGCCGTCGGTGGGAATCGAACCCGCGCGCGAGCTCCTTTCAGGCGCGACGACGCTCTTAGAGTAACTAAGGGAACTTGGTGCCGTCTTCTCCTGCTTCTCTTCTCTGCAACACGGGTTGGGCCTCCTGGGCACGGGCACGGCCGCCGGCGGGAGCGGCAGCGTGCGCGACGTGCGCGGGGGTGGGGGCGGCTGGCGGGGGGCGGCGCGGGGGGCGGCGCGGGGGGCGGCGCGGGGGGCGGCGCGGGGCGCGCGCTCAGGCTGAGCAGCGCTGCTGCTGCTGCTGCTGCGGCACGGGGACCTTGACTACTGCGAGTGGAGGGAATCCGGGACCCAAGCAGAAGAAGAGGGAGGCGCGCGAGGGCTCGGCGCTGCCCCGCCCCGCCCCGCCCCGCCCCGCCCCGCCCCGCCCCGCTCAGCTGAATGGTGCATGGCCAGGCATGGCCGTCGGGCTGGGTCCCTCTCAGTCGGTGTCTGGTCGTCGCTGTCGCTCGGCGCCGTGGTGCTCGCTCCGGGTCGTGCGTGCGTGTGCGTCGTCGCCGAGGTCCTCACGCGTGCAGGCCGTGTCGCATCGGAAGGGGCGCGCCGCCGCCGTCGACGTCGTCGCCATGGTGGCCGAGGACGTGGAGGCCGCCGCGGAGGTGATGGCGTCGCCGTCCAGGACGCCGAGCATCTACTCGACGTGCACGCTGGCGCCGCGGCTCCTCGAGGAGCTCGACAAGGGCGGCTTCGTGGTGGGCGACGAGCTGGTGGCGTCGCCCGCCTGCGCCGCGACGTCCAGGCTCGTGGTGGACGCCGGCGCCGGCAGCAGCGCCTCGTCGGACACGCTCTCCAGCAACAGCAGCAGCGGGGTGTCCTCCGGGGACAGCCGCTCCCTGCAGCAGCTCCAGCAGGGCTCCAGGGCGGCGGCCGCCGCGGCCGCGCTGCGCAGGGGGCTCGCCTGCGGGACCTGCTGGAGGAGCCTGGACAAGGGTGAGTGGAGAGGCGTGGCGGCAAGGGACCCTCCCGGAGGGACCCGGAGGGACCCCACCCCCAGGGGGAAGCAGCTCCCAGCTATTTCAACACCCGTTATCTCGGAAATAAATTCAGAAAATTTTGAAAAAAAAATGAGAAACCCAGAGGAAATTATATAAGTTTTAAACAAAAAAAAATCAACAAAAATTTACAAAAAAATCACTAGGGTTCGAAATCTAGGAAATTTTTCCTAGTTAAACAAATCCACTTAAATTCAATAAAATTTCCGAAAGTTTGCGAAAATTTCGTAAATGTGTGCACCAAAATTCAGAGTTGTCCCACCCCCCTCCCGCACTACCTCCTAATAACCCGCAACTGCCATGGAAGACCCTTTCGGGTGGATGCGGTGCAGGCGCGTAGCCAGACTCAGATTTCGGGGGGGGTTTTGGAGTGTTCAGGCGCTTCGTGGGTTGCCTACCTTTCAGGGGTGTGTACATGTTCGCTCTAGCCGCAGCCCTTACCACCTGTCCCTGTCCCCCCGTAGCCTGTCTTGACTTGCGCGTCAAAACGCTGCTCTCTCTCTCTCCTCTCTCTCTCTCTCTCTCTCTCTCTCCTCCTTCTCCTCTCTCTCCCCCTTTTCCCTTCTTTCTTCTCTTTTCCTTTCCTCTCCTCCATTTTTCCTTTCCGGGCAGGAGTTTCGGGGGGGGTTTTAACCCCTAAACCCCCCCCCCTGGCTACGCGCCTGATGCGGTGCGGATGTGAATTATTTCGCATATTTGTGGGTGCGTCAAAATTTTCCAAGAAAATTCACATATTTACTTGTTCATGAGTACAAATAAAAATTCACACCAACAAGTATGAGTCATTCGATCACCTGGTTTCCCAGAGTGTTGTGACCTTTTTGAAAAAGAAACATATATTTAAATTTTTTTTTTTTTGTAAATTTGTTCCAATTTTGTTGACTTAGCAAAAATTCCTCATATTAACTAATTTTTCGAATGAAGCGTACCCGTCGTGTTTGCTTGACTTGCCCCGTGGGAAACTGTTGCGTCTTAGCGTGGCAGTCTGTCTGTTGGGGTGTCGCGAGGGACCCACGGGGTGACCAGTCAGTGGAAGTCACCCACAATGTCTTCTCAATCTTACCAAAAAATATGTATGTCTCCACCTCTGTGTTGTTATTTGTGATGAGAGAGGGGGGGAGAGAGGGGGGGGGGGAGAGAGAGAGAGAGAGAGAGAGAGAGAGAGAGAGAGAGAGAGAGAGAGAGAGAGAGAGAGAGAGAGAGAGAGAGAGAGAGAGAGAGAGAGAGAGAGAGAGAGAATGCCAACTCCCTCTCAGGGTGACGGATCAGCGGTCACTGACCCTGAGCATGAGGGCGAAGGCTTCGTTTTTAGCGAAAACAAAAATAGATGAAAATACTTGGGGCTTACCATCTTGTTAATTTTAAAAGGAAGTAAACAAAAAATGGTGGAGTGGATGTGTTATCAGCAGTGGGGTGTTTTCCATTGCGGTCAGTTCACTTCCTCTGGTCCTATGGTGTTCTAAATTCTAGTGAATTTTAAAAGGAATGACTTCAAGTTAATTGGTACATGGGACGAGGGCAGAGTTTAGACACAACCTTTAACCTGCAACACTGTGAAAAAGATCTTTGTGGATTTACTATTTATTTTGTAAAGTACGATTTACGAAAAATGTTGTAAATTTACGACAACCCTTCTTGGCTCGTAATTGAATTTCAAGTTGATACGTAATGCTTGTACTCTTATGATTTGTAATTGTAATTTTACAACTCCACTTCGTGGAAAATATTCCCGCAAGCCTACAACTACTTTTCATAGTGAATTGAAGAGTCAAATATTTCATTACAATAATTGGTTGATAACACGTATCCCCTGAGCACTTAGATATAGAACATGGTCGGAAAATTCACGGAGCTGCTACCCCACATTCGAAAGTGAGGGTGTTGCCCTTTTAATTTCCGTTCATAACTCTTACATCATGAACACCCATTTTTCTTATCTGTTATCGAAGCAGAACCGAATCAAGCAATGCACAAATAACCTCTCCTACCCGATGACAATATTCCTCGTTATTTTCTCGTTACACTGTGAAAAACAGTCGTAGGTTTACGGGAAAATTTTCCATGGTGGAAATCGTAAAGTTACTAGCTGAAATTGTAATTTTACAAGCACTTCCTATCGACCTGGAATTGATCGACGAGCAGGAATGGGAAAACATAAATTTACAACATTTCTCGTAAAATCAAAATTGAAACAAATATTGTAAATTTACGGGGATATTATTTTACAAAGTAAAAATGTACATGTGAAAACAACAGAGCGCCCTGGGCGCTGACTGAGAAAGAAAAATAGTTGTATATTAATACTATCTAACATTTGAAGCTATGCAGCTAAACTTTAGCAATATTGCAAAACGCTATGCTCTTTAGCCAAATGTTCTGTGGTACAGCTTTTTTGTTGTCGTAGTAAATCTCATAATTTTTGCTGTCCTTACAAGCTAATTTTTAAGCTGCATTGGCAAGTTTTTTCTCTTTCTTTCTGAGTATTGGAATTATTTCACACGTGACGGTCAGCCGGCGGCGTAATGCCCGCACGATATTAATGCGCAGTTTCGGCGAGCAGCTGACGGGGGTTGAGTGGTGTATGAGTTACACGAACGTTACGTTTGTTGACGTGACCGTGACCCTCACAATCTGGTGTCGGGCGGGGCGGGCAGGGCGTCTAAAGGCCAGTGGCGCTCCAACCCGCCCTGCCCGGTCCAGGAGCTAGATAAGAAACGCGCCCACGATTCAAATATTCCTATCATTTAACAAAAAAACAAAAATATTTAAATATAATTGCCCTCCCCCCGCAAAAATTGCAATTTTTAATGCGTTCGTCGAGGAAGTGGAGTTCTCCTATGAGAGAGGCGAAGAGCTCCATTTCTGATGCAGTTGAAACTGGAGATCCTTCCATCCGGGTACTGAACGTCCTCGTTATGGAACGGGATTGGTATTGCGGTGCCTAGAGTGCACTTGAGGGTCGCACTCAATTCGTAAATTAAAAGATATTTTGAATAATTGTATGGGGGAAAAAAGTAAATGTGGTGGTGGTGGTGGTGGTGGTGGTGGTGGGGACTTCAAGGGGAAAAAAATATTTTTTTTACGAAAAAAGTTAGCTCCGTGGCCTGGCTCCTAGCCAAGTGCATCCCCTTGGGGGCGCCAGTCGGGCACATGGAGGAACCCCACCCCGCCCCGCCCCGCCCCGCCCCGCCCCAGTCTGCATTAAGAAGCACAAGACCGTCAGCGAGACACATTCTGGGATTGCGACATTCAGCCCCTGAGTGGGTCATGTCTGCGGCAGATGCATAGGCGAGGTGCGGGGCAAGGCGGGGAGGGGCGGCGAAAGAAAATCGCGCGTTTATTCCTCCAATGAACTTCGCGATCGCAAGGAGAAGCCAGTAATAGCGAAAAAGCAAATAAAAAACAGAGGAGATGATAAAAACGAAATTACTTGTTGTGTGGCATCTGGCATGTGATATGAGCAGCAGTGGCAGCACTGCACACACGTGTCGATGCGACCACAACAAGAAAAGGACTCCGCGCGGGCGGAGCGAGGTGCAGCGGGGCGGGGCGGGGCGGGGCGGGCAGGGCAGGGCAGGGCAGGGCGGGGCGGGGCGTGGCGGGGCGGGGCGAGGTGGGGCGGAAGGACCCTGACCCCTTGACCCTTCTTCTGGTCTGGTCAGCTTGCCGTGACAGTCAAGTGACGGAGAGCGGAGCTGGGCTGCGCGCGGGGCAGCAGGAATAGCAGGGCGCGCGAAGAATTCAAACGTCACGATGTTCAAGATATCACATGACGCGTAGCTTTAAATAAATAAAAACATATTGCAACAACAGCAACAACACCGAACAACACGGTGAAAAATAGTCGGAGGTTTACGGGAAAATTTTCCACGAAGCGCCGTTGTAAAATTACAAGAGCAAATCGTAGAATTAAAAGCACTACCTATGTCAACTTGAAATTCAAACACGAGCTGGAAAGGTCGTAAATTTATAACCTTTTTCGTAAGTCATCAGTTAAGAAATATATCGGAAACCTAAAAAGATATTTTTCACTCTAAAAATAGAAAATAAAAGGTGACTTAAAAAGTCAAAAACTAGACCGAAGTTTCTTGCACCGCGAGCCGTGCTCACTAATCCAGGCAGGCTCGCGAAAGAGAGGTAAATCCACTTGCAAAGTAGGCGCGAGCGAAAGAAGCGAAAATTGTCAAGCAGCAGCTAGTTTACCAGTTTGGTCGCGCGTCTCCAGATTTGACGCCGAGCAGCTCGCAAAAAGAGTATAATAAAAAGCAGAGAGGTACGTGTGGCGGGGGATCGCAGAGATTAGTCTGTCGGGTCTCGGGTCGCAGCGCCACCGCGCGCCGCGGCTCGCCGCATTTTTAAAATTGCGGGTTCTACTCCACGCCCCGCCACGCCCCGCCTCGCCTCGCCCCGCCCCGCCCCGCCCCGCCCCGCCCCGCCCCGCCCCGCCCCGCCCCGCCCCGCCCCGCCCCGCCCCGCCCCGCCCCGCCCCGCCCCGCCCGTCTTCGGCAATGGCCCTCATTTCAACCCAAATTAGGGTGCAGACTTGAGCTGGGAGCGCGCGTCGCGCCTCGTGGTTCGGGTTCGACTCCCGCCAGCGGCGCGGCACTCTCCTCGGCGAAGCACCGGTGCGGTGCCGGTGCAGTAAATGTCGAGTAGTACTTAGTAGAAGCGATTGCGATATCATAGGTGACTCTCTTGCACCTCATATTCCCCGTCTTCTTGTTGCATTATTTTATTATATTTTTTTGGTTTTGTTCTGTTTCCTATAAGACCGCCTAGCCGCTCGACTGGTCCGACTGGCCTGGCTTTCGCCGTGTGGTCACTGTGAAAAATAATTGTACGCTTACGGGAGAATTTTCCACGAAGCGGAAGCGAAGTATAGTAAAAGTACAATTACAAATCGTAAAATTAAAAGCACTACCTATCAACTTGAGATTAAAATACGAGCAAGAAAGGGCTGTCGTAAATTTGCAATATTTTTCGTAAGTCGTCAGTTTTAGGGGCTCTAAAAAGGGTAGTCTACTCCTGCAGGGGCCTGGAAGTATAGTTGTTCGTGAGTCTAAGTCTAAGTTATCTTAAAAAGCGATAGTGTCTCATGTCCACTTAACTGACGCGCTTTGATATTCGTCCAAACTTTCGCAAACAAAGGAGTTTGAAATGTTTGAAAGTTGAATTTGGACCGATTTGGACATTTGGACTTCCCTTATGGACTGGAAGCTGGCGACAGAGGTGGCGCCACCTAGCGGCTGCGTGCGCAGTTACTTTACTTACGTCGCGAAGCCCGGCGGGCCCGGGCCCGGGTCCTTTGTAATGTCGAAATTAAAACTTTAATCGTCTTTTCGATGAAATATGCGGTTTAAAGTGGGTGTTGGAGTTGTGAACGTCGCCGCGCAAAGTTTCAAGTTTCGTCATTTTGTAGAAGTGTGGGTTCGAGTGATTTAAGTGAAGTCCTTCTTACGTTGAGTTGGGAGGTTAGGGCAAGTGCCTGAAGTTCTCTTCAAAATACATTTGATTGCGTTGAATTTGTGAAATGAACGTCCCGGACTTTTGAAACAACACCCAGTTTCGAAGCAACTTATAGTGGTGCATCTCTTACTTAGGTGAGTGACATAACCTTATAACATTGACAATGTTGTTTATAGTGAAGCTGTGAAACAGTTCAGTCAACAGTAGAGTATGATCTGAGTGTTGAAATCAGGTAACCCCATGGCCTGACAAGTGGGAGTTACTAACAGCAGCATGCTTTCCTTAGATTTGGTATAATTTTGTTTTGAATCCTTGTTTGGTTCCCCGCCGTGTTGATTTGTTATTGAGCCGCCACAAGTTAATCCCAGCTGTAAATTTAAAAGAATTATATGTTTTGGAATACTAATTTAAATGTTTCGTGCTACATTCTACTAAAAACAATGCATGAAAGTGTGGTTTGAGTATTAAAATCTTTTCACCCTTAAACCCAACAAGAAAAAGATTTTACTTCCGTAAATTTTGTAGCATTTGGTTCTTAAACTACTCCCTATTGCCCAGTGATTCTATTTCTGATTGAGCTGTGTCATTTGCTTAACCAAACGTTCTCCTTCATCTGTGATGTGTTAATCTGGCTTTATCAAGTTAAGGAAAAATCAACGATCAACGTCAACGATCATCGTCAACGATCAACGAACGACGTATTGTTTGGTATACAAAAGTGAGCGCTGCTTATCCCCCCACTCTCCCCCTCCCCCATCTGTATACCAAGACCGACGTTGATCGTTGACGTTGATCGTTAATTTTTTCCTTAACTTGATAAAGCCTTTCTATTGGAGGAAGGTTACCTTTTAACGTTATTATAGAGAAAAAAAAAATAATGAAAAATGTGGTTGCTTTGAAGAGCTTTGAATCTTAAAAATATTTGGGGCAGTTCTGTGGATGGGCTTTAGATGAGAGACAGTTCTTTTAATGTACTAGTTATGCTGAAAGTGTTTACTCTAAATCAGTGTTTCTAAAACATTGAAGTACATACTTATAATTAAAATGCGGCCAAATACCCATTAAAATTGCACAAAAGTTTTGTTGTGTTTCAATTTAATTCTTAATAGCTGACATTCATTTCAAAATAGATCTGCCTCACCACTTTAAGGTCCTAGGTCTTTGTAATTGTCCCGGTTGTATTTAAAGTTGCCGGCCTCCAGAACAATATTTCTTGACATGTCTTTTTAAATCATATTTTAAGCGACGCATTGTTTGGCTTACCAATGATACGACTTACTAGTTGGTGTTAGGTAGGGGGTAGCATGTCATGCAAGGGCACTCGTACATCGCTCAACTTCTCTTCTACGTGCCTGCCGCTCGTACTCCTCGTTCAATCGGTACGCCAAGTAGTGGAACACACAGGAATCTCATTCATAATGAGGCCTGCTCCTGCTGGTCTCTCTTCGCCGGCCGATCTGAGCGGGGCGAAAACCTAAGTGTTCTGTGAATGGAACTACAAAGCGCGTGCACGTCACGAGGACGCAGACGCAGGACGTATCGCGACGCGTGAACTCCGAGGCCCCCGCCCCGCCCCGCCCCGCCCCGCCCCGCCCCGCCCCGCCCCGCCCCGCCCCGCTCCGCCCCGCCCCGCCCCGCCCCGCCCCGCCCCGCCCCGCCCCGCCCCGCCCCGCCCCGCCCCGCCCCGCCCCGCCCCGCCCCCGCCCCGCCCCGCCCCGCCCCGCCCCGCCCCGCCCCGCCCCGCCCCGCCCCGCCCCGCCCCGCCCCGCCCCGCCCCGCCCCGCCCCGCCCCGCCCCGTCCCGCCCCGCCCCGCCCCGGCCGGTGCGTACCGCACTCGCTAATCGTAAGGAGATGGCGCCAAATTGCCTCTCCGTCTCTCTCTGAGTGCACGGGTGAGCTGTTGGGTATCGGAGAACTGGTTTGGCACGCGGCCTAGCCGTGAGTCCCGGGTCCCGGCCCGGCCCGGGTCCCGGTGCGGCCCGAGGCAGCGGAAACGCACTTAAATAATGTTTCCTCGGCTCCACAGTCGCATTGGTATTGCGTCTCGTCTGCCTGGTCCAGCCCGGCCGGGCTACGTCCGGTCCTGGGGATAGAGCTTATAAGTGCGATAGGCCACGGCGGGGCGGGGCGGGGGGTTGGGGAAGGTTAAGGTTAGGTGCCCGGCTCGGCCGAGCCGCAGCCGTCCCGGTCCAGGCAAGGTCGTGCCGGAGGCCGTTCGGCAGGACGGCGACGGCGGCCGTACAGCGAGGTGCACGTGCACCTGGGAGCTCGCCGTCGAGAGGAGGACGCCGTCGACAACGTCCGGAGCGCGTGGCGTCGTCGACGAGCTGCGCCGGCAGCACGCTGAGGTCCAGCAGGGCTCCTGCAGCAGCTCAGGCAGCAGCAGGCCTCCTGCAGCAGGTCCTGCAGCAGCAGGGCTCTTGCAGCAGAAGGGCTCTTTGAGCAGCAGGGCTCCTGAAGCAGCAGGGCCCCTGCAGCAGCAGGGCTCCTGCAGCAGTAGCAGTAGGGCTCCTGCAGCAGCGCTGGCAGCAGCGGGGGCTTCCAGAGCGCGCGAACCGGTTGTCGGCAAGGTCAGGATGTCGCAAGGGTTGTGCGTCCCGGGCCGGGCCGGGCGGTGCAGGCCGGGCCCAGGGGACCACGGCGTATGGAGGTCCGGCTCCGGGGGGACACGGTCAGGGCTCCGGGCACCGGACCACTGGCTCCGGTCCGGCCCGGATCACGTGGGCGCCCCGGTCACGGACAGCACCCGCCCCGGCCGGCACGCTCCGGCCGGCTCCGGCCCGGCGGAAATTTATCCAGGATGTTTTATTCCGCTGTCACTTTTGTCAATCTCGGTCCTCTGGACTACGACGACGGCTAGGTTGGTAGCCTCGTCGAGGTGTGGTTCGATTACTATCGACGGTCTCGCACTACCGCGTGGCTGATGGCCTGAATATTATCAGGTTCACCCATAGAAAAAATGAAAAGTTGTAGCAACTATCTGGCGGTTATCTCACAGACATTCTTAAAAAATAAACGCATCGTTGAGAGTACACTGTTATAAGTTTGACGCTCTAAAATTTTGGTAGTCAGAATTTTTATGTGTCTCAACTATTTCCTCTAAGATTTGTCAATAACTATGCGATACATCTCAGACAATAAACTCAGACTGAAACTTTAATTTTATGGTTATGGTTGTCCCTGAGCCAACCATTCGGTGGTCACTGAAGCTTTTCATTTTTCTGAGCTATAAGCGTCTGCGCAAGGCTCTGTATACTTAAAAAATGTTCGTTGTTTTTTTGCGTGGATAATTCTCAAGCGCAAATTTAAAAGATTTTAAACTTGTATGATTGAGATTTTATCGACGGGATAGCTCACGTCCCTGTGAGCTGATCATCAGCCGTAAGGCTCAATAATGTCTCGTCCAAGTTCACCGTATTTTCTCCGATGCTCCCCCGCCTGTTTGTCGCGCAGCCCCGCCAAGTTATTTCACCGAAAGTAGCCTGGTTACGTAAAGGATCAGCCGCGAGCCGCCCTTGCCCCCCGGCCCCCGACCCGAGAGTGACAGCCGTGCACTGGAATAAGGCCGCGTGTGTTAATATCGCCCAACTGTTGTAGGGGTGTGAATGTCCGCTCGGATAATTGAACAAGGTAAAGTATGCTCTGGAAATCCGAGTGTGTTACTGACGCACGCTTGTAGGTGTGTGAGGATCCATTCGTACGCACTTGGCCACTCAAACGTGTGGATACGAACATTCTACAAAAATTCACACGTGTTAGTAGCCAAGTGTACGAATGAATCTTCGCGCAGCTGCAAGTGTGCCACATTCACACTCTTGCGGGTCTCCAGCCAGTGTGAGCTGTTCTAGGATTTAAACATACTTGTTGGGTAAAGTGTGTACGCATGGAAAATCTCTCAAAACAATCTTCGACCATCTCACACCAACTGGCGTATGCGACGTTCACACCCGAACATGTGTGCGACATTGGCGCACCCTCGCGACTCTGACGCACCCTTGCAGGTGTGCAAAATTGATGCACCCTTACAGGTGTGCGAAATTGATGCACCCTTACAAGTGTGCAAAATTGATGCACCCTTACCGGTGTGCAAGAGTGATGCACCCTCACAGGTGTGCTGCAGCATTAACGCACCTCCAGGTGTGCTGCATTACACTGATGGTGCGCCCAGCTCCCCTCTGTCTCCACTCTCCTTGTCCCGCTCACATACCTCGGCGGGCAGGTCCGGCCCAGCTCGGCCCGTCCTGCTCGCCTTCAGGACCCCCCTCTCTCCCTCTCCCTCTCTCCCTCTCTCCCTCTCTCTCCCTGTCTGTCTCTCTCCCCGGAGCGCCGCAGCTGCCTCCGCCGCTGCAGTAATTGCCACGGTCCGCTATCGTCTGTGGAATAATTCAGCGCGAGTACAACTGCTGTCCCCGAACCTCTCGCACGGTGCAAAACGGGGAGATTTTCAAAGCGTTAACCTCCCCGACGAGCAACGAGTTACTAAAGCTGAAAGGTCTAGGGCGAAGCGGTCAAACTGCGCAGCACTATTTCACTTGCCGCATGATACTTCGTCAAAAAATAATACTAATTGAAGCTCGTAAATTTTTATTGAGTAGTCCGTCCCTCGATTGAGAAGCGTACACACGATTACTGATTGACCGGAAATTGTGAGTAATAACCCGTAGTTTTCGGTCAAATTTTCGACGAAACTGAAATTATGTAACTTTTTGCATATTTCAATGTGAGGAAACCCAAAATAGCGTAAAAAAAAACAGACAAACAACGAATTGAGTAATTTGTGGGATGCGATTTCTTGATAAATCAGACAAAGAATAAGCAAGATTACAAGAGTGGTGGACCCCTTGAGCCCACACCAAATTTCTTACCAATATTTTAAAATGTAGCTTATGACTATTATTATTATTATGCATTTTTTTGAACTTGCTACTCTATTGCAATTTTAATACGCCATTAAGAAAAAAAAAATACACGAACTCTGGCGTATTAAAAGGATGCACAAGCGTATAGAATGCAAAATATTTATTTTTTACACTGGTGTATTTATTTACGTAAAAGTAGCATGCGCCAAAAAAAATTCATAAAAGCAACGACGAATGAAACGTTTGATAAGAATTTAGTGTGCGCTTGCCAAAGTCCGGTGCCAGCCTGCTGTGGTACTCAAGAGAGGAGTTGGGACCTACGTGCGAAAGGGTGCGGCCCAGTGCCTGCGGCAGGCCGCCGGCGATACTGCCGAGCAGGCAGCATCTATTTAGCGCCCGAGGCGGGGTGGGGCGGTGCGGGGCGGTGCGGGGCGGGGCGGGGCGGGGCGGGCCGGCAGAGAGTCAGGCCAGTGCGGTCCCCGCATGAATATCCATACCGCCTGGCTCGCGACAAGCCTAGGCGGGCCGGGCCGCGCTGCCGCGGCGGCTGGAGACGCGTCCACGGGTGGGGCGGGGCGGGGCGGGGCAGAGCACAGCGCCGCTGGCTATTCCAACGACGTGGTCTGTCCTGCCGTACAAGGCCCAGGCCCGGGCGAGGCGACACGCGGCACATCGTAAAGGTTCGGGGCGTGGCCACGCCGTGCCCCGCCCCGCCCCGCCTCACCCCACCCCGCCCCGCCCCGCCCCGCCCTGCTTCCCGACCCGTAAAACGTCTTACTTCTTACTTCTTTTTTCCTCATTTTGGTGACCTATAACGTAATTATACCGCCGCTGAGGGCGAGTAGGGCCAGCAGCCAGTGGAATTTTAAGGGAGGTCATGACGTCATCACCCCCGGGCTGGTCTGATCCGCAGTCTGTACCGATCGGCTGATTATTTATTGCCTCGTTTCCCTCCGGTCTGTTTAATAATATCTAAGTCAAAACCCGTGGAGCCGCTGCTATCCTTTCTTTGGTGTACATGGAGAACGTTTCCCTTGAACCAACGGGGAAAATGCCTGAATTTTCAACAATATTTTTTTCAATGATTTTTAGGAAACACCTTTGGAATGTCGTACATTTCTTACAAATCTGCATAATTTTTTTTGGAAATATTTGTGGCATGGAAAGCAACCAAAGAAAATCGCTGAGGTACGTGGCTTATATTAAATTCCAATTCAAAAGAAATCCGCGAACTCAACAGAGGTGGGTATTTAAGTCCATTTTTTTTTTCAATTATTAGGCCATAGTTTCTCTTTTTTCTTTCCTTCGAAATTTTCAACTGGGAATGTAAAGCTAAATATCAAAAAAATCTTTTGACAGTGTGCCTAATTTAATTAAAGGCGAATAAATACGTAGAGTGGCTAATGGAGTGCTCATGGCGGGGCGGAGCGGGGCGGGGCGGGGCGGGGCGGGGCCGTGTGTGAGTCCGAGTCTGACCCAGAGCAGGGCGGGGCTCGCGGGGCGCTCCCAATGGCGCCGCCCGCCCGCCCGCCGTTCGGTCATTGACCACTTGAGACCGGTTCACGAGCGTACCCATTTGTGGGTCACTGATGCCATGCCGGCATAGAAGGCTACATCTTTTTATCGTTTTTATTTTTTTATTTTTCACTCTCACTGTATTTCTTTTCTTTTGTTTTTCTGTTCGATGCGTAATGCTGTGCGACTGGATGTCGGCTATTTTGCGTGGATATAGGATACGCCCCGGGGTAAACAGAGCGACCAAGCTATCGATAAGACCACGTTGCAAAAAAAAAAAAGAAGAAAAGAACAAAAAAATAATAATAGGGAAGTTGAAGTGGAACTTCCGGCTGCGAAGGGTCTCTGACACGCGACCCGGATTTCATAGTGGGCCACCCGTTGGGTTACAAGCCCCGGCCCCCTTTTCTCTGAGGTGACGAAACATGGACGACTCACTAGCGTGTGGCCATATGTCACCAGCTGGGGTATGGGGAACAGGGGGGTAGGTCATGATCAGACAAAGCACCTGCGCGCTGTGCGGCGCTGTGGCACTGCACAGGTGTTGGGTGCGGGGCGGGGCGGGGCGGGGCACCTCATGCAGGTGTGAGCGCCGCTTCCTGGAGGCTGGCGGGAATACCTCATTGCGTCTATTAGGCAGGCCGAGTTACGGCACCCGCACGCACGCCACGCGGTGTACGCTGGACACCCAAGTGTGTGAAAGTCACACACGTGCAGCTGTGTTAATTTCTTTTCACACAGATGTCAGTGCAAGAGAGAGAGTGCGTGTGTGTGTGCGTGGGGAAACTCATCGGAAAAGTGTCACACTCACCGTCACTACTAGTAAAGGGAATGCGAGTGGACATTCACGCACCCTCAAGTGTGTAACAGTCACACACTTTGGGTTTAAAGAAAGAGTTACGCTCGGGAAGTTACAGCAGCGACAAGGCTCGTGAAAGAGAACAGCAGCACTATGGTGGAAGCACCGCTTTGCCGGTGAAATGACAACGGTGACGACCAGAAGGCCGCGGCCCGTAACCCGTCACCCGTAGCTCCAATTGCCCCGCCATCCTCAAGAAGGCCGCCCGGAGCGGGGTGAGGTGGGGTGTGGTGGGGTGGGGCGGGGTGGGGTGGGGCGGGGTGGGGCGCGCTGAGCCCGCCCGCCGGCAGGTGGCATGACGCCGGTGCAGCGGCCCGTGCCCGCGGGCACGTCTACCTCCAGCGCACCGCGAGGGACACACGCCCACGTGTGTGACTTTCGCACGCTTAAATCTTGAAAAATTTCAGGTCAAACACGGTCTGTAATTTGAGGGAAACCCCCCAAATTGTGAGGAAGAGTCCTCAAAAATAATCTCCTTAAATTTTGAGGAGACTTCCTCAAAATCTAAGGAGTTTCCCTCAAAGTGTACAAGGTCCTCAAGGGTTTTCATTTTTCCTCAAAAAATCAGACGTTGTTTTTACCGTGAACACTTGTTTAATCAAGTGTGCGAAATTCCTAGAAATAAAAAGGGTCAAAAAAGATTACACCTTTACGTGTTTGAATTTATATTCACACGCGCACCTACAATTGTGTGACTTTCACGCACTTCCACTTGCAGGATGCTATACCAGCAGCACGCCTGGAAGAGTGTACACTAGATTTAAACTTTAAACGCTTCTTTGTATTTTTACCGCGCACGCACGGGTGACGCTTTGAGAGAGACTGGTAAAACTTGAACTTGAACTCTCGATATGAGCTCAATACGATCTCCTTAGTCTAAGCTGCTCCAGGGATGCACGCTGGGCGCTGAGGAGAGAGAGAGACGACCATGTTTTGTGTAGGAGACCCGTAATGTCAAGGGCGCGGGCGTGCGAAAAGCGCAAGGCTTCCAGCCGCCCCGCCCTGCCCCGCCCTGCCCCGCCCTGCCCCGCCCTGCCCTGCCCCGCCCCGCCCCGCCTCGCCCCGCCTCGCCCCACCTCGCCCCGCCCAGCCCCGCCCAGCCCCGCCCGCCACGCCTTGCTTGGCCCCTCCGTCCGCCAAACCCAGCGGCGGCGCTCGCCCACGTCATTGAGAGAAGGTGAAGCAGTTGCCATAACTTGAAAGGAATTTTTCGGTGAGAAAAGAAGCATTTAAATTAATGTAATGAATTTTTGATAACATTTTCCTCCCAATTTATAAACGCGGAGGACCGCGGAATTTAACTGACGAAAAAGGCCACCGACGACCGACGAGGCCTCGATCGGACGAGGTACTTACCTACAGCGGGGCGTTCCGATCGTCTCGGCGCGGTTTTGCGAAATTGGTAAAGCAAACCTACCTTCCCTTTCAGTTGTGTGCGAAAAAAAAGCAAAGCATGGCAGTTTACCGGCCCTGCCTTCCGGCCGCCCCTCCTTGCCCCGCCCCGCCCCGCCCCGCCTTGCCATGTGTGCTGAGCATGCGCCGTGTGATGCCCCGCGACCTACCCCAACCTGCGCCGACAGTCGGCTCTCATATTTATTTCCTCAATAAATATGTTCCTAACTTGTGTTTCATTCATTCATTCATTCATTCATTCATTCATTCATTCATTCATTCATTCGTTCGTTCGTTCATTCATTCATTCATTCGTCCATTCATTCATTCATTCGTTTTCATTTTCGCCCGGGTTCGCGACTTGATGGCCGTGCGCTCAGCTGTATGGCGCTCTCACTCTCGACGGAGCGCGCGCCGCCGTGCCGTCTCCTCCAGTGGAAACACATCCGCCCCGCCACGCCCCGCCACGCCCCGCACGACGAGGCGCCGAGCAGTACACTTTGCACTGCAAACTGGTTTGTCCGCGCCCAAGGTTGACGCCCGCTCCCCTCCTCCCCGCCCCCGCGAGACAGCTGGGCGCGCTACTAATGCGTTTATAACTCGCGTTTTGCTGACCCTTCTGTCATTCCGCTATACTTTTGCAATTCCGACTCCCACCCGTTTGGGTCCCGCGTTGCAGCGTTCAAAGAATCGCAGCGCTCCCCTGGGCTGGACAAGGACCCTCTGCCTGGACCCTGTTGGACCCTGCCGGACCGTGCTGGAGATGCTGCCTGAGGAGCAGCCTGTCTCGTATAAGATTTTAGCAGATGATAATACGAATGTATCAGCCTGCTTGTTTTTCAACAATGCAATTTAGCGTTAGAGCAGTGAGCAAATTTTTTAACTAAGACCCATCAGCTAAATCGTGTGGCGGTTATCTTTTTTTTTTTTTTTTACGATCTTGCACGTGGAAAACAATTATAAGCATACTTCTGTCCCACACGAAGTCGTCAAAAATTTTGCTGAGACTTAAGCCAGTACAGCATGCCTACTTTAAATTTTCTGGAGTTGGTCGCATGACAGGAACGCTGGAGCAAAGAGAATTGATTATAGCCCTTTCTCATTCATACTTATGCATCAGTGAAATATGAAATGCTTCAATATTTTTTTTTTCGAGTTAGCCCTAACACGTGGACCTACTCACCTCCCCTTCCCCTGCGCCGTCCCGACTTGTAGCGGGTGGATGTCTGCTGATTCCTAATGCCGACACTAGCCGCGCGGCTGCGTGCCGCCGCCGCGTTCTACACTGTAAAAAAAACAATCACTTGTGGACTTGCGATTTTTTTTTTGCAATTATTAACCGTGTGTGTAAGACATTTTAAATTATTTATTCTCTGTCCTTTCTTTTTAGCTACTTAATACCGTAATTTAAGAATTTTTAACTGTAAATTTTTGTCATAATTTGTTCAGAATTTTCTAGCTAACCGAAGTTGTGACTTAAAACCTTTTTAAAGTGTTGGAGGTCTAATATCAAGCTTTATACATTGTACCAAGTTATTTGACTCGAATTATCTATCAGCTCCCAACAAATCGTTCCTCTTTCCCGTTTGAATGGAACATTTTTCTTCTACCCAGGCCGACATTGGGCTAGTGTTGAACGACAAAGCACTTTAGACGTTTTCAAGTACACCTTATCTAGATTTATATTTTTGCACGTAGTTGCACTGTGGAAAATATTTCCGTAGATGTACAATATATTTTGTAATTCACTATGTACAACATATCTCGTACATGTACGGCTTTACACTTTTCGACTTTGTTGGCTCACCAATCGATTCTGAGTTGATACGTATAGTTATAAAAAATTTACAATATGAATCGTAATTGTACAAGACCTCTCATGGAAAATTTTCCCGTACCGGTACAAGAATTTCTCACAGTGTGTGCATTTTCTGGAACACTTTAGTGCATAAATTTATGCGAAATCGTGAAATTTTGAACTCAAATTTGTTCAAAACGAAACGCAGGTTTAATTTTGCAGAAACGCATCTGCACAAAAACGTACCGGGTGGAGCCTTAGTCACAGAACCAATGTGCGGGCTTGCCTTCCCGTTCTCGCCGATAGGTGGTAAGGTGCCGTGCGAGGGAGGGGGGCGCTCTCTCCGAAAATTCATTGTTCGGCTCAAGGAAAACCATTTAAAAATCCGAAAAAAAAAATCAAAATTAAATAAAGAAGAAAAGTACATAAAAATTCAAAAAAATCGAGAACAAATGAAAAACAAAAAACTGAAGTAAAAATTTAAAATAGTCAGAAAAATAAGGAATCAAAAAGTGAAATTTTCCATGAAAATCAAAAGAAAAGTGAAATAAAAAAATCAAAAAAAAAAACAAGAGTAAAAAAGAAGTCATAGCACACATGTTGTATGAGTGATCCCCCCCTCGGCGCCGTGAGTCTCCTAGATCTGGCAGACGCGCAGCGCTGACGTGCGTCCACTGTTCCCAGGGGGGCGCTCGCGCGCGGTGAATAAGTAGTATCTTGCCCGCCCCGCCGCGCCTGCCGCGCGCCTCCGGTGACCGCGCGGGGAGGGCGTTCGCGCCCGCGGGCTTCCCCGCGGCGGGATGTCCGCGCACCGGTGCTCGCTCCCGGGGGCCTGCCCGGGCCCCAGCAGACGGACTCGGTGCGAATCAGCACTAAAATACTCTGGTCACACACCCGGGGATGTTGACTCGGTGCCAGCAGACGGAGACCGCGCCGTGCTACAGTGTTGTAGAGCGGGAACGCCCCGCCTCACCCCGCCCCGCCCCGCCCCGCCCCGCCCCGCCCCGCCCCGCCTGGCCCCGCCCTGCCCCGCCCCACCCCGCCCCGCCCCGCCCCGCCCCGCCCTGCCCTGCCCCTCCCTGTTGCTAAGGGGCTGCTTGCATACCATACCACCACATGGAGTCACTTGTACCAGTCCCACGACGGCTCTTCTCTTTACGGAATTTTAAACGAATAGGTATGACTCGAACGTTCCCCCGGGTTCGATTACGCACGAGTGCGTTATTTGCAGTCAGCGCTGCCAGTGACGTCACGGGGACGAGCAGGGTAATCCCCCGGGGGTCGGGGGTGACTTGGACGCGCTCGCCAGGCAGGACAAATACCAGCGAAAAGGTACGGCCTGACGGCCTGACGCGCTCCGGGCGCTTCATCGTAAAAGAAAAAAAGGAAAGAAAACCAACAGATACTTCAGCTGAATTTTTGGACACAAATATAAAAATAAAAAGAAGGAAGATAAAAAAGTCCTTTTCACAAAATAAGAATTAACCGCGATTACCGAGGGGGCCTCAACTCCTGAAATCATGTGTACACAATCGCTGATATCTTCGAAATCATTGTCAAAAAATGGTGATCTAATGCCGAAAGAAATAGATTTGAGTGCGTATTTTGGGCTCATAAAGCTCAAAATACGCTTGTATTTACTTTACGAATTATTTCTTTCAGTTATAAGAGGTGTAATCATGTGAAATCATGTAAAATCTTGAAATCATGTGTACAAATTTTGGGTGAGTTGAGGCCCCCTCGGCGATTACTGTTGCATACTTACTTTATTTTTCTCTTTGTGACAGTTTTCAAAAGCCAATAGTATTTAGTTATTTAGCTAAATTTTAACGCGACGTGACATTGGCCCGCGCGTGTTGTAAATATCGAGGCGTGTCCGTGTCCAGCTTGGAAAAAATGGTGTGCAACCGGATGACCAAAAAGTGACGATTTTCAGGGATGGGATTACGTTGTGATTACCTGGTAATTATACCAGGCGATTCCCGGGTGATTACAACACGCAAAAAAATAGTTCTTCGCATCTAAGGAAAAAAGAAAGAAAAAAAGATGTTCTAGCTTTTTAGCTGTGTAGGTACATACCAGCCCATAAGGTGCTGATTTTCTTGCTACCCTTATTCTATTTAGTTTTCTGCTGTTTTAAGTGCTAGCCGAAGTGCTTTTTTTTATACATCCAATTTCAGGTGAGCGATTTTGTTTTGCGTGTATACTATGTGAAATCGTCGTGCGAGTAAATCTTAAACACGGTCTATGCCCGTATTTTTTTCCGTTGTCAGTTACGCACTGAGCCCAGCCCGCCGGTCGCTCTTTCGGAGATCAGAGAGGCGAGCTCTCGCAGTTTGCACAGGGGGCACGGCTCGGGTCTCGGGTCCCTGGCCCGGCAGCGCACGGCGCAGTGTTGGCCACCCTGGTGAGCGTGGCGGCCGCATCCGCTTGGCTTTCCAAGAGTAAGTTGGCATTCCTGATGACGCCGCCACGCCGCACCGAGCCGTGCAGTCTGTTTGTTTTGGCGCGAACTGCACCACGGCCGTCGGGAGGAGGCTCCCCGCCCCCCGCCCCGCCCCGCCCCGCCCCACCCCACCCCACCCCACCCCACCCCACCCCACCCACCCCACCCCACCCCACCCCACCCACCCAACCCCACCCCACCCCACCCCGCCCCACCCCACCCCACCCCACCCCACCCCACCCCACCCCACCCCACCCCGCCCGGCCCCGCACTGGTAAAACAAATGTTTATAGTTCTATACATCAATTGGTGTTTAGTTCCAAATGTTCAAAAGCTATACACTTGCTGGTGTATAGTTGGACCAACTAGACATCAATTGACGTTTAATAAGGTCAACTATACACCACCAGCTGGTGTAAAGTTTTTAAACGTTTTGGAACTAAACACCAATGATGTATACGAACTAAACATTTGTTTTACCATGCAGTGCCGGCCGATGCCTGCCCCTCCCGTGGCCACCCGTATCACATTTCAATGGCGCTCGGTGCAGTAAGTGCAGCACTGTAAATACTAGAGCGAGGATTCTCGCTGTCAGGAGAGCGAGAAATTTTCTCTCACTCAGCGAGTTTTGGTTTCCGCGCTCGATTAGAGCAATAATCCCCAAAATCTCGCCCTATTTGAGAGAGGATTGGGAATAACCTCGCCCGTTTTGAGTGAGGATTTATATCCTTTATCTTTCTTAATTTGAGTGATGTTATAGCTTCTCAATAAGAGCGAGGTTCCTAAGCTCTCACTTAAATAGTAGGGCAAGGGAAAAAAAAAATATATTTTTTTTATAAATTTTTTAGATGAGACATCTCACTGTTTGATTTGCAGTGAGAGCGCAGTTGGAGGTGCAGGGGGAAGCGTGACCCTCTCCCCCCGCTCTCTGCTAACGCGCTGCGGAGGCGTTTCTCATCTGCATGTAGGATAACAGTAAAACGATTTAAAATTTTAGTGCCAATGTGGATCGGCTTTATAAATTCAAAAATTGCCTCACGAGCAGCGCTCCTCGCTTGACGAGGCGCAGTCATCGCTGTACTTAAATTTGTCTAACCGTAAACACAAGCAAGGAATGGCGTCTTACTCGCACTTGTATAAAACCTCACAGTGACTTCCACTGCAAGTTACGGTAAATTTCTGTAAAGTTTCAGTTAATTCTCACCGTAAGCTACGGTGAATGACACTGTAAGCCCCCTTATTCACTGTAGCTTACATTGACGTTCACTCCGCCCTGCAGCGCTCACCTTACTGGCTTACAGAGAAATGATTCACCCCAAGTTTTTCAGAGTGTGGGCGGCTGGCTGCGGGATGCGGCCGGAGCAAAGCCCTCGCCCGGACGCCGTCGAGGAAAAAGAGACACGCACTATACGTTTTTCCCGTCCTTCCATGCGTTTGCATGGGACGCGTTGAGCAAGCATCCTTATTTTTTTTTTGGCAGTGTCCTTCCCAAAACGCGTGTGGAAGGTGTGGGCTGAGGCAGGACGGGGCGGACGGACGGAACTCGGACGCGTGGGGCCAGCTCGATCATGTGGGTCAAGTGCGGGCGGGGCGGGGCGGGGCGGGGTAGAGGGCGGGGTGGGGTAGCGTCAGGTGAGGCGGGTGTTCGATCAAAGGGTACAGTTCGCTCACCTGTCAGAGAGGGGTCTCCGCCCTGCTGGGTGCTTGCCCCGACCGACTCTCTTCGTGAAGAGCGCGTGACCTTGGAAGAACTTCGCCCGCCCCGCCCCGCCCCGCACAGCCCCGCCCCATCCGCCACCGCGCTTGCATCAGATCACGTCATATCGACGAATACAAATAAGAAGAGAAAATGAAAAAAAAGGGGGAGAGAAACTCGGGTAAACGAGAGAAAAAAGGATTCCGTTTGCGGTCAGGGATGTTGTTTGATTATAAGGTGTGCGCTCTTGAGTCTGGAAGAGTGAGAAGGGTCCCCGAGGCGTTGTGTCATCGCGTCTGGGAGCGCTGGGCCCGACCCGACCCGGTCCGACCTGACCCGACCCGACCCAGTCCGACCCGACCCGACCCGACCCTGTCCGACCCGACCAGACCCGACACAGCCCAACCCGACCCGACCCGGTCCGACCTGACCCGACCCGACCCGACCCGACCCGGTCCGACCCTGTCCGACCCAGTCCGACTCGACCCGACCCGACCCTGCCTGACCCGGTCCGACCCGACCAGGCCCGACCCGAACCGGTCCGACCCGATCCGACCCGATACTCGACTCGACCCGTTCCGACCCGACCGGATACCCCACTTGCTACCCGACCCGACCGGTGACCTGAACGCATGGCGAGGAGGACTTCTTGGCATCCCTGTACCGGGTGTTTCTCTGAATGCGTAACAGTGTTACGGGATTGCATACTCGACAGGGCTTCAGGGGCCATGCCGCGCCTTACGGGCAAAGGTGGTAGGCAAACCCGTAACGCTGGCGCATTCAGAGAAACACCGAGTACATGGACGTACGGCCCCTCGGTCGAGAGGGGTAGAGAGCGCCCGTCTAGGTAGGCAAACCCGCTCGGCAGGCCAGTGGACAGGGGTTGCCTAGCCACGGTTTCACAGGCGTTTCACCGCTTAGGTTACTCACAACACGAGACCGCATAGTTCATCTCTCTTGGCATCACTGGTTAAACTAAAGCGAAGTGTACGCCTTTTTAAAGCGTACCACACCTTACGCCCTTCTTAAAGTCAATTTCCCCAATTCATTAAGATAGAATATAAGGCTCTTGTACACTTGAATGAGGGCGTAAGGACTCGTACGCTTCACGTAAGGCGTACAACAACGCTTTAGTTTCACCAGTGTGTATCATCCGTCAGCTCGTACGTTCTTTCCGATCGTACAATCCGTCCGTACCATGTATCCATGCGTTCCGCCCGTACGATCCAGCCGTCCGTAGTCCGTACGATCCGTCCACCCGTAGGTTCCTCCCGTACGATCCGTCCTCCCACACGCCCCCGCCGTCCACCCGCAGTTATTGGGTGCCTATTACCGGCTGACCCTGGCGGTGCGCCCGCCTCCAGGGCCGTACCGCACACACGGCCCGCCGCCACCGCGCTCTTTGTAGCAGGGTGTAACCGGGGCCTTATCCGTACGTCATACATTATCGAAGTGCAACGGAGTGCAGCTTGCAGCAGCTTCACTCGTCGGAGGCTGAGGGGGAAACAACTCTGAAACTTTTGTATACCTCGTAATTCAGAAAAATTTAGAAAAAAAAATATTTTTTTGAAAAGGAAAATTTAGCATAAATTGCAGAAATTTACAAAATTATAGAAAAACTCAAGGAAAAATCCACTAAAACTCTCAACAGTTTTTAAAATTTTACAAAATTTGTACACCAAAATCCAGAGTTGTTTCCGTGTCGTTGGAGGCTGAGCTGAGCGCTCGGTAGCGTTTCCAGCCTTTTTTTTTTCATCCCATTATCTTAAATCCTCGTTGCGCTTCGCGCGGTGGCAGTGTCACCCTGCTGCCGGTGGTGGTGTCGTTTGTATTTGCCTGACGACGTCGGCGACGCGATGACCCCCGGCATGTACTACTACTACTACCACCATCACAGCAGCGGACTGTGGAGTGTGTATTTTTTTCCCCCGCGCTGACAAGGGCGACGTCTTGACGAGCACGAGCTGCGTCGCAGCGGGGCGGGGCGGGGCGGGGCGGGGCGGGGCGGGGCGGGGCGGGGCGGGGGCTCCTGCCTGCAGTAGTGGAGAGGACTACTGCATGGAGCGGGCTGGCCGGCGGGTAAATGAGACTCTTACACTATTTCTGCTATCGTGGGACTTCGTGAGGCCGCGCAGAGGTCGACTGGAGCCGAGGGGGAAACAGCTCGGAAAATTTTGTAAACCTTGTAATTTCAAAACAAAAACAAATAATACAAAATTATGAACATAGAAAAATTATAATTAAGAAGTTCATTTAAAAACGCCAAAAATTCTAAAGCTTTATAAAAATTTAAATCGCATGTGATAGAGATTTAAGAAAATTTAAAGCTTACTCTGCAAAATTATTCAGAAGACTACTGAAAAATTTATGACATTTTCACATCAAAATTCAGAGTTGTTTCCCCCTGTACCTTTGGGTAGAATAAACACATGCCGTACTTAAAATCATCTACAAACATTCTCCGCACGGTCGATCGGGTATGCAAGGGCAGCGAAGTTCAAAGGTTGCGTCTGATAGAAGTGTTCGTTCTTGTCCTCTCCGCGGCATACATCCGTTCCCTCTCGCAGGTGTACTGTACTGTACCGTACGGTGCCGCCCGGTACAGTACCTGGGCGATTAGATAATCAGCAGCAACTTCTGACATAACGCTGCGACCGCTATGTTGTCGCTTTTTTTATTTCATTCAGACTCTTTTCTCCTTGCAGCGATCCATGCCACGGTCAACGGAATCCCATGTGTACTATTTTTACACTACTTTTATTCTTTGTCAAAAACATTTGAAATTTTTATAAAATGGAGGATTACACTAAAAATTGAAAAGTGTGAATGAAGTTGTGTGAATATACATTCGTCGACATGAACCGTCACTTGTGCGTAGTTATTCACGAAATACACGGTGAGAAAAATATTCGTAAATTTACGCCTATTTTTTCCTTCATACTTGACGATTACGACACGGAGTCGTAAATCCACGACCGCAGTCTTAAATTTACGAGCGAAAATTCTTGACCGCTGAAGAAAACTAACACTGGAAAAACAAAGGTGTGATACGTGATACAATGCCTTTCAAAGGCACTATTGCAATAGTGCCTTTGGAAAGGCACTAAAACAGCCGAAAATTGCACCTTTAGAGGCAAGTAGCGCCAGCGCCTTTGCAAGGGCACTGTTTTACTAACGCCTCGAAAAAGGCATTAGATAGCACCTTTGTTTTTTCAGTGAAGTTGACACATTACGTCGAAAAATGTACTTGTAACGATACGACTTAAAGTCGTAATTTTACGACATTTAGTCATGAAAATTTTTTCCGTAATGACTCTTCTCCGTTCATTTGAAGTGTGTGGGATGGAAATCGGCGCACCTACAGGTGCGCATCGTGCACCTATGTCCTTTGCGGTTTCCCCGTGGAGGAATAAGGTATACCTCCGGGCTGCCTGGTCTTCTGTGTGTATTGATAGCCGCTGGTCGGCCGCGTCCGGGTCCGGGTCTGCCGCGGGCGCCTGGAGCAGGGTCTTGTCTCCCTGCTAAACGCGTCCAGGACGAAGCGCCGGCGTCTGCCTTTTTCAGCAGTCTAGCTGTCGGCTGATTCCGAAGATCGCTCCCGTACCTCCGTCCTTGTCGCACCTATGGCGGTGCCCTATGTTGGGTATGGCGGTGCCCCATGAGTGCGACAAGGACGGAGGCGCGGGGGACGGTTGGCGCGGCGCGGGTTCAATAGGATTGTGTGTGTGCGCCACGCGAATGAATTGATGGCTGCGGTCACAGGGTTGTGCTCAGGGCGTGAGAGAGAGAGAGAGAGAGAGAGAGAGAGAGAGAGAGAGACGGTGCGCTGCGGTCGGTCGGCTCACGTGGGGATTTATCTTCGGCTAATGTGGTGAGTCTCTCTCTCTCTCTCTCTCTCTCTCTCCCTCTCTCCCTCTCTCCCTCCCTCTCTCTCTCTCTCTCTGCATGGTGCCGAGGCCAGCCACGCCACACCGGACACTCCGCGGCGTGATCCACTCACACTCACACCTCCAGCGCGTCATCCCTAAACGGCCGCTGTATATCGGACGTCCAAGAATGCGAATGTCACACACTTGCACGTGCGAGAGCTTTTTTATCCGCACACTTCTTCAGCATGCTGAAATTTTACTTGCAAGTGGAGTTGTAATCAGTTTTCGTAAGTTTTCATAGTCAAGGAGAGCAAGTGCATACAAAATAAATTTAAAAAAAATAATACGCAGTTGCAAGTCCGCGACACTCTCACACTTCGCCAGAGCTCGGCGCGGCCGCGGCTCCTCGTAAACATTCTCATTACATCGGTCCGCCGGCCTTGTTCCGTGATCGGCCGAACGGGACTGTAAAGGCGAGAGGAGCAGCACGCCATGCAGCGAGCCATGCAGCGAGCTATGGTTCCGCTGCGGGGAGCCGAGCGCCACTAGGCCACCTCAGGTGACGTCATCTCCGAGGGGGCAATGTTTCTGAACTTTTGGTGTGCGCGAGGGGGAAACGACGCTGAATTTTGGAGTGCAAATTTTGTAAATATTCGTGTTTTTTTGTGAATTTTTACTGAAGTTTTGCTAGAATTTTTTTTTATAATTCTTTGTGTTTTTCTTTTGAGAATTTTACTAAATTTTCCTGATTTTTTCTGAATTTTTCTGTTTTCTTAATTTTGAGTTGTACAAAAATTCCAGAGTTGTTTGCTCCCTCTGCGAAAATAAATGGCATGTGATTATTTTAATTAACTCTGAAGTTTTGACCTCCACTTTCTGGGCTTTTGGACGTATGTTCTTTTAAATTCTTCAATATGTTTCAAAATCTCTTGAATTTTTTTAACGAATCTTGTTCTCTGCATCATATAGTCGCTATTTTTCTCTGTAATGAACCGTCCGTATACCTTGTCTGCTCGCATAATCCTTGTTTTTTTTTTTGTTTTTTTCGTTTTCGAAAGACGCCCGTTTCGAGGTTACCGCTGAGAAAAGTGATCACGGCTCTTAGTTTCCCTCTCCACCTTTCGCTAGTTGTGATTATATTGGCCGTCTGTGGTAGCGACAGACCCTGACAGAAAAAGTGGTCTGGACGCGCTACTGTACAGGAAACGAAAACTAACCGCGGTAAATGCAGCTAATCTTTTCGCTCCTCCTTCTTCTCGTCCTCCCTTTCTTCTTCCTCTCTTCCCTCTCCTCCTCCTGCTCGTCTTCCTCCTCCTTCCTGGCCGTTATTGCGATGCGTTTTGGCGAAAGGTTTCAGATCGTGGGCCATTCGACCGTGCCTGGCGTCGCCTCACGTCGCCTCACGTCACTTTGGGTCACGACACAGTCGTTCGGTCGGAGCAGTTGGCTGCACTGCGCATATGACCTAGCTGGGACCATCAATAGGCGGGGCGTGCGTGCGTGCGTGCGAGCCTGGCCTTTTTTGTGTCTTTCTTTTCTTTTTCTGGGTGCGCCGGCATAGGTTGGCAACACTGTCGCCGCCCCGCGGCTGCTGGCGCTGGCCTGGCCTCCCAGAGGCGGGGTGGAGTGGTCGCCGCTCTGTTCCTGAGTTTTTCGTTCCGTAGAGTTGGCATGCTCATCACTGTAAAAAGAAAGTAAAATAAAAAAAATAACAGGAAATTTCTGGGTATGCTACATGCGAAGACTTTCCGTGCTCAAATTACCGTAGTTCTTAAAATTACCGCTGTCTGTAAAATTAGAGAACACTAGTTACATTCTAGATAGTTCGTGGAATTTTCCTCCCCAGATTTTACCGGTAATTTTTTTTTTTTTTTTTTTTTTTTTTTTTTTAACAAACATTTTCTGTAGAATGTGGCCAGGTCTCGAGAAGCAAAACATTTTTTTTCTGCTCTTCTCAGGGCATGTTACCTCTGTGCTAAGTTCTACAACTTCGATGTCTGTTTACACGGTTACATGCAACTTGAATATAGAATATTACTTTACCTTTGGTGGAATCGAACCCCGGACGTACTCGTTGGTAACCCGTCACCTTATCGTAGGGTTGCCGACAACACCTTCAAGAAAAATGCACAGCGCGGGGTTCCCGCTGTCAATTTTAAGAATTTCCCTCAACCGCTCGCTGTTTTATCTTTTGGAAAAAAATGTGAAGCAGTCTTTCGTTTGGCAGTGTACTGGGCCGCACTGGGGCGGCAGAGGTGCACCTGTCGTCGGTTTCCGGACTCTTGTTTTACGCCCCATGACAAACGCGGCCTATAAAGGAATTGCAGCGCACACTTGAATGTGCCATAAAGATCACACACACACACACACACACACACACACACACACACACACACACGGACGCGCGCTCAACATTAATACGCATACACACGCACGCGGTAGGCGCCACACACACACACACACACACACACACACACACACACACGACATACGAGTGAGTGAATGGACTTACCTCCATTCATCTGAGTGTCGATGAGAGGAGTTGTGAAAAGGCGCGTCGACGCGCGTCAGACCGCTAAAAAGTTGCGAAAATAAGGAAGGTGCTATTTTTCGGAGCGCGCGCTCGCGGGCCATACAGGTATATGTTTCATAGAGCCGCACATGCTTTGAAAGCGCGCGCGCTATTTTCCGACCTCATGCCTCTGTGATAAATAATTCAAGAAAGTAATAATAATAATAATAATAATAATAATAATAATAATAATAATAATAATAATAATAATAATAATAATAATAATAATAGTAACAATAGTAACAATAGTAACGATAATAATAATAATAATAGCAGCTAGCTAACGCTCGGCGGGGGAGATGCGCTCTGTGATGCCTGTGTGTCACCGCGCATGCCCGCACGCGGGCTGGTTATGCGAGCGGGCATTGGTGACGTCACCACCATGCCAAGTGCTTGGTGCGCTGACTTGCATCCCGCGAGCGAGATGCACGGAGAGATTCTTTTTTTTTTTATCTTCAGGCGAGTTTAACTCCGACACGCGTGCTTTTCGGCTGCGCGAGTGTCGATATAAAATGGTCGCATCGGCTATTATCGGATTTCGCGCGGGCCCCGCACCCCTCCCCTCCCCTAACGCTCACTCACTCACTCACTCACTCCCCTTCTTTAGTGTTTGATCTGCGAAGAGTACAAACCCTCCACGGTCACTCCGACCCTGGCCTCCACCCCCCCTCTCCGAACATGGCGTACGCCGGGCTGCGTGCCCCCCACTCTCCTCTCTCTCTCTCTCTCTCTCTCTCTCTCTCTCTCTCTCTCTCTCTCTCTCTCTCTCTCTCTCTCTCCTCTCTCTCTCTCTCTCTCTCTCTCTCTCTCTCTCTCTCTCTCTCAGGCGGCGCGGGTACCATCCTCCCGCACAGAGTGCCAATCCCATTAACTGGCGGGACGCATCGGCCGCTATCGCAAGGCCCGGCACGTTCCAGGAAGCGGCTGCTGGGCCGCGGACCGCGCTAGAAAACCAATTGTGTGAATGTCACTCACTTGCAGACGTGTAAATGTCACACAGAAGCAAACACGTAAGTTCACGCCATTCGCGAACGTGTTAATCCACACCGTAGCAGAGCTGTAAATTCACACACTCTCCACTCTGCAAATCTAAGTGTAATACTACATGTCAGTTTAAACTGCGAAACTTTAGTTTCGCAGTTACAACTACAAAACTCCTGAGTTCGTCAGTTTAAACCTTGGAACTGTTTTGCAGTTTAAACTGACGAACTCGGGAGTTTTGCAGTTGTAACTGCGAAACTAAAGTTTCGCAGTTTAAACTGACATGTAGTATCACTTAGATTTGCAGAGCGACGTGTTAATTCACACACTTGCAAAAGTACACACTCTAAAAAAAATCAGTGCAAAATTCTGTATATTGCTACGCAGTAATTAACCTAACACTTGTTGTACAAACTTTTGTATCTAATACAGAAAAAAAAAATATCAATTTTACGGAATTTCGGATGATTTGTACATAATTTTTACTTTAAATTCAAAAATCTGTATAATTTTCCTGTATTGCAAGGCCGTCGGAAGTGGGGTGCAGGGGGGGCGCGGCGCCCCCCCCAGAATAATCTGGGGGGGGGGGGCGAAGACCCCCCCGGAATTTTAGACAGGGAACGCAACGCGGCGTCGGGGGCAGGCCTCAGCCTCAGGCCTAAGGCGCGTGTGAGAGATCATTTAGTGTGTTGAGCCGCATCAAAACGTGGTTGCGGTCAACCATATGTCACTGAAACGTCGTACACACTTTATGCTCCTTCATGTACACAAAAAACGTGCTCTGAAACTGTCAAGAAAGTCTGTTTTGAAAGAATTTGTTTCTAAAACAAGCGAACGACGAAGGGTTTTTGGATGTGTTAACTAGTTAACTGATACACTTTTGTGAGAACTAAACTATAAAAGTATAAAAGTATCTCTAAATTATGTAATTTGATGTCTGTGCCAAAGAGTGCCAAAGATTTTTTTTTTGACTAATAAAAAAATTGAATGTTTGGACATCGAGAAAAAAATTCTCCAAGCCTGAGTTTCGCCAGCCGAAACCACTTCCGACGGCCCTGCTGTATTACAAGTGACACGCTAATTACTGCATGACAATGATACAGATTTTTTTTCTTCCAAATATCACACACCTCCAAATTTGTTAATTTACACTCTTGCATACGGGTAAATTAAAAACCTGCGAACGTGTAAATTCACACTCATGTTTGCTTGTTAATGTCACGCACTTGCAGGGTGCATTTTCTTAAGTTCCCCAAAAATTGATGAGAAAATTGAAAAATTCTCTCACCTGCTAGTGTGTAAACTTTCCGCATCTGGGTGTCAGTCAGAGTTTTGAAGGGTGATAATCGTAGCAGAGCAGGTCGGCTGTCACACTGGAGGTTCCTAGCGCGGGATTGGGCGCGAGCGTGTGCGTGTCTGCCGCGATAAGACATCACGAGAGACTTTTCGCTTTCGACAGTTTCCCGCCCATTTCTCCGGCCCCGGAGCCGCGCGGACCGCTTTCCATTCCGGATGTCAAGGTTGTTGAGGAGCGGGCTGCCCGCTCCGGGCGGTCCTGTCCTGTAGGGCTTGTGCAGGGCGAGGGGCGGGGCCCAGCAGAGGTTCCCATGGGCCAGAAATAGAACTGCCGCCCGATGCAGAAGATCGCTCTCGCAACCTCCGTCCCTCTCGCACTGTTGTTGAGGATGGCAGGGAAAAGTGAGTGCGACAAGGACGGAGGTGCGAGAGCGATACGTTCGGAATCGGACGCGACAGCTGCGCTGGGCCGCGGTCGCTGACACATTCGGAACGGGTTCCGGGCCCTTTTCGAACAGACCTGCACCGCACTAGAAAAGCCAGGAGTGCTCTCACCGGCAAGAGGATATTCAACCCGATCCTACCTCTAGAAGGCACTAAAGCACCAAAGGCGT
>JAHWGI010001262.1:1072500-1106538 GCA_029379305.1 Frankliniella fusca
CCTCCTCCTCCTCGCCCTCCTATTCCTCCTCCTCGCCCTCCTCCTCCTCCTCGCCCTCCTATTCCTCCTCCTCGCCCTCCTCCTCCTCCTCCTCGCCCTCCCATTCCTCCTCCTCTTCCTCCTCCTCCTCCTCCTCCTCGCCCTCCCATTCCTCCTCCTCTTCCTCCTATTCCTCCTATTCCTCCTCCTCCTCCTATTCCTCCTCCTCCTTCTATTCCTCCTCCTTCTCCTCCTCCTCCTCCTCCTCTTCCTCTTCCTCCTCCTCCTCCACCTCCTCCTCCTCCTCCTCCTCCTCCTCCTCCTCCTCCTCCTCCTCCTCCTCCTCCTCCTCCTCCTCCTCCTCCTCCTCGCCCTCCTATTCCTCATCCTCCTCCTCGCCCTCCTATTCCTCCTCCTCCTCCTGTAAGGACGATCGAGCCCAGCCCTGCAGCCTTGCCCGCAGTGACGCTGCACTCCTCTCTCTTCTACTCCCACCCCACCCCCCTCTTCTCCCAAACCCTCTCCCCCCCCCCCCTCCCCCCACTAGCACCACCAACCTCACTTATATACTTTGGTCAAACCGGCGCAGCACTGCGCCCACCACCGCTGCAATTTAGGGGAAAGACACTGCAAAAAAATAATAATACGAAAGCGCAAGGAAGGAGAGGGGTAACACAAATTGCTGGACCTTCGCCGTGACCGTGGGCATGGTCAGTGCCTCGGTGCCTGTTGCCACTGGTGCTTTCACTGTGTGTGTATATATGTGTGTGTGTGAAAGAGAGAAGAGAGAGAGAGAGAGAGAGAGAGAGAGAGAGAGAGAGAGAGAGAGAGAGAGAGAGAGAGAGAGAGAGAGAGAGAGAGAGAGAGAGAGAGCTGTGTTCGCTCGCGCCACGCTCGGCGATACTTTTATTTTTATTGCCCTTTTTTAGCCCGCCCTTCTGCTTTGAAAAAGCTTCAGAGCGGGCTTATGCAATCGATCTGGTGTCTGTCTGTTTGTCTGTTTGTCTGTTTGTCTGTCTGTCTGTTCCACTCGAAGGAGTTGAGCTAGAGAGTTGAAATTTTTAGGGTATCTTAAGGGTCACTCCTGGACACCGAAACGCCTGGTGCAAATCCTGCCAACCCTCATTAAGGCACTGAAAAAAATTATTAAAGTTTTCAGGAATAAAAAAAATAAAATTTTTCAACTTTTTTCCAACCCCGTCGACCCGTACCTCTCCGGAAGCGTCTTTTCGCGTCTAGTTCAATGGTGCACACCGTTTTACAAAAAAATGGACCCAACTCGCGACTACACTGTAAAAAGCACCCGAAATTGGTCCAGTTTTCAACTTTTCTCAGCCCCATCGAGCTGCACCTCCCCGGAAGCGTCTTTTCGCGTCCAGTTCAATGGCGCCCACCGTTTTTCAATAAAAAGGACCCAACTCGCGACTACACTGTAAAAAGCACCCAAAATTGACCCACTTTTCATCTTTTACGAACCCCATCGACCCGCACCTCTCTAGAACCGTCTTTTCGAGCGCAATTCATTGGAGCCAACCGTTTTTCAAATTCCAGTGTTGCCAATCGTCAAAACTCAAACATTTCGATTATTTCCGACATTTTCGACATTTCTCGATATTTTTCGATATTTTCGACATTTTTCGTTGTTTTTAGCCCGCCCTTCTGCTTTGAAAAAGCATAAAAGCGGGCTTATGCAAACGACCTCGTGTCTGTCTGTCTGTCTGTCTGTCTGTGTGTCTGTCTGTCTGTTCCACTAGAAGGAGATGAGCTAGAGACTTGAAATTTTCAGGGTGTCTACAGTTTTACTCCTAGACAACGAAACGGCCACGGCAAATCCTGCCAACCCTCATTAAGGCACTGAAAAAAATTATAAAAGTTTTCATGGAATTAAAAAAAAAAAAAATCAACTTTTTCCAACCCCGTCGACCCGTATCTCTCCGGAAGCGTCTTTTCGCGTCTAGTTCAATGGTGCACGCCGTTTTACGAAAAAATGGACCCAGCTCGCGACTACACTGTAAAAAGCACCCGTAATTGGTCCAGTTTTCAACTTTTCTCAACTCCATCGAGCTGCACCTTCCCGGAAGCGTCTTTTCGCGTCCAGTTCGATGGCGCCCACCGTTTTTCGATAAAAAGGACCCAACTCGCGACTACACTGTAAAAAGCACCCAAAATTGACCCTCTTTTTAACTTTTACGAACCCCATCGACCCGCACCTCTCTAGAACCGTCTTTTCGAGCGCAATTCAGTGGTGCCAACCGTTTTTCAATTTCCAGTGTTGCCAATCGTCAAAACTCAAACATTTCGATTATTTTCGACATTTCTCGATATTTTCCGATATTTTCGACATTTTTCGTTGTTTTTCGATATTTTTTGATATAATTCGACATTTTCGATATTTTTCGACATTTTCGATAATTTTCGATATTTTTCGATCATTTTCGATAATTTTTGATATTTTTTGACATTTTTGATAATTTTCGATGTTTTTTGATATTTTGCGACATTTTTGACATATTCCGACATATTTCGATATTTGTAAACATTTTTGACAATTTTTGATATTTTTCGACATTTTTCGACATTATCCCTCATTTTTCGATGTTTTTCGACATTATCCATATTTTTCGATAGATCTCAACATTTTTGAGATATTTCGAGATTTTGCGACATTTTTTACGAATTTCTACATATTTCGACAATTTTCGACATATCTCGACAATTTTTGAAATTTTCGACACCCCTCGACGCCTATACCATTAAAATTGGTTCGACGAGCGTAATTCAGTGTTGCCAACTGCTGCCAAATAAAGTCCGAGTTCGGCCGTTCCATCTGAGGCCGAACTCACGTATTTCGACATTTTTTCGAGATTTCCGACTCCTCTTTTTTGCCGAGTAACTGACCGTTTAGTCACTATCGGCACGTTTTCAAAGCAGAAGGGAGGGCTGTAGTTTCGGTGGTTCACCGTTACAAACTGCCTCTTTCCGAAGATAATGCCTTTACGGGCCGCAGGCCCGATCATTTACATGCTAAGAGGACGTTCTGTGTGACTTAGGGGTCGGGCCGAAGGCCCGACCGAACGCCGCCGGCAGGCCAAGCAGGCACGCCCCCTGCCGAACGGAGTTGCCTGCGTAGCAAAGCGGAGCTGGCAACGACGTTTGGCGGAAGGGCGGGCCTGCTTGTTTTTTTCAAAGAAAGATTGCGTCGTATCTATGAACGCGATTATAACTTTGAGCTGTCGTCCCCTAAAACTAAAGAATACGACGCATCCCGACGCGGCGGCGCAGTTCCCCTCAGCGGGTCTCGAACCCGCGACCTTCAGGGCCGCCGCCGGCCGCGCTCTGCACGTCGCCTTGACCGCGCGGAGGCGGCTCGCAGCCGCGAAAGGCGTTCGATTTTGGTCAGCGGGTGTATCCGATGACTTATCGCGCGGTGAGTGTGCGCGAGTGTGGGGCCTACACCGGAGCGCGTATATGCACGCCCAAGTGCGTGACACTGTAACACACTTGAATACGGATGAATTTCCAGCCGCGTATACACTGTGAAAACTGCCCTTATAGATTTTCGATAAATTTTGTTAATGGCGATTTACGAAATATGTTGTAAATTTACGGCAGCCCATTTTGCCTGGAAATGAATATCAAGTCGACAGTACGTAGTGGTTTGTAATTTTACGATTTGCAATTGTAATTTTACAGCTGCCTGTTGTGGAAATTTTTCCCGTCAACCTATAGGCCTAACGGCTATTTTTCACAGACTATTTGAACAAAGAAAGGTGTGAATTTATTCTTAGAATTTAACACTGCGGGGTCCAGCGCATGAATAGGAATTTACACACGTACAGCGATGCGCTACATACTCACATGTAGAAGTATGTGACATTCAAATACGCTCTGCAAATCCAAGTGACGAACTGTTCGACAGTTATAAGTGTCGAACTAAAAAGTTCTGCAGTTGCAAGTGCACCTTTCTGACTTAGATGGAAAATATTTTTTCCGAGGACACCATCATCTTCGTCTTGAAATTATCTTTCAAACGAGTATATGGTTGATAGGGTTGCGGCTTAAATTGAAACGGGTACGCAAAAGAATACGAATTCCCAAAATTTCATTTAAGGACTAGTAGCCGTTTCAATTTAAGCCGCAACCCTATCAACCATATACTCGTTTGAAAGAGAATTTCAAGACGAAGATGATGGTGTCCTCGGAAAAAATATTTTCCTCGGAAAAAATATTTTCTATCTTAGTCAGAAAGGTGCACTTGCAACTGCAGAACTTTTTAGTTCGACACTTATAACTGTCGAACAGTTCGTCACTTGGATTTGCAGAGCGTATTTGAATGTCACATACTTCTACATGTGAGTATGTGCAGCAGCAGTATGACACTCTCATACTTGGGTTTTCTGCGCAGAGAGAGAGAGAGAGGGAGAGAGAGAGAGAGAGAGAGAGAGAGAGAGAGAGAGAGAGAGAGAGAGAGAGAGAGAGAGAGAGAGAGAGAGACTTTTCGGTATGCGACTCAACGCACAGCGAAAAAAAAAATGGAGTGGAAGTCAAATATGCAGCTGCTGCTGCTGCAGGATTTGTTGTCCTCTTTCATCGCGTGCACCCCATACACACGACCAGCCGCTTGCTGTGTCCAATCACGGACGAAAAAGATGTGGAAGAAGAAGAAGAAGAAGAAGAAGAATAAAGAAAGAGGCAGGAGAGGGCGGCGAGCTCTGACGACAGCCGCAGCGGGTCAGTTCTGCATAAAATCATTTTCTCATGTTCTCGCACCCGGGGCCCGGGGCGGCGGAGGGCGTCGAACTCTCGGCTCGCGTTGTCAGTTTGACTTTTGGCCTGCACGTTCATTAGTGTCCCGTGCTGCGAGGCACGACGCCTACACTGCAAACTGCTCAGCGAAGAAAAAGAAATTCCATCTTAAAATGCATTTCAGTTTTTTTAAAATTCAAATTCAAGTCGCAATATTAGAACTAATTTTGTTTTAAAAAATCGGTCAAAAATATTGTATTGTATTTTTCCGAGTCGAGTTTGACTTGTTTCCAAGGTGAAGACGAGCTCGTTGCGTGCTTCCTAGGTGTGGCCCTGGTGTCGCTCGGGCCGGAGATACCAGCTCGGCTCTGTAACAGCAGTCCACTAGAAAATCTCGTTGAGACGCGGGTGTAACTGCTCTACGATGCATGGGGCTTGACTGTCCCTGCTAGGGCCGTAAGGCGCCCTCTAATACTGCCGCGGTAAGATTTTGTATTTTACTTGCCTTTCAAGCGAATAAGTTACCGAATCGCACGAGTAATATTACCGGGCTCTACATCCATCTTAAGGGCAGACCTAAGCGACACGCGGCGGAAGTCGTTGTCGCTGCATTGCTTTTAAATAGCGAAAATCATTTGCCTTTTTCCCGCACCCTTGAGCATTAGCGAAGTGAAGAATAAGGTGAAGAACAACGGACCGGAAACAGTTGCTTTCCATGACCCAAACGTTCACAAAAATTTAAACAAAATGAAAACAATATCAAAACGAATCGACCTACATTTTCTTTAAGTGTTTATTTGGGCACATCAGGGTGATATAAAGCAACTGTTTCCGGTCTGTTGTTCTTCCCTTTGTTCTTCACTTCGCCAATGCTGAAAGGGTCGATACTAAGCGCCTTTCTGGCGATGAGCCATTTTTACTGCCTTTCAAGGATCAAAGTCGTAGATTTACGACTTTATTCGTTACAAAACAAACTGTCTCGCTGTAAAAATAAGTTATCAATTCGTCGTAACAAGTTGTTAAAACGACTCATTTCTCGAAAATGTCGTCAATTTGCGACTATTTTTAACGGTTTATACTTTCTTTTTTTTTGACCTTTTAACAATTCGAAAAAATTCCAAAATGGAGGTAAAAGATAAAAATTTATCAAAAAGTGACAAAAATTTTCCATAGAAAGTAAAATTAAAAATTAAAAAAAAAAATATGAAATCATCGTACTTACACATTTTGTATAAGTGACACCCCCCCCCCCCCCCCCCCCCCCCCTCGCCGCGGGGGCGCGCGCGGGGGAGGTGACCCTTTTGACACACTTCCCGTCCCAGCGCAATTTGACGGTTCGCGTCCGCTGTCGCTCTGCAGGGGTGTGATTGATCGTGGCGCGCTATAGCATAGTGTCGCACGCGTTACACCATCCCTGTTTATGTAACCTAGTGTTTGTGGCCATTTGAGGTGCGGGCCGCACACCACCTGTCGTGTGCCGCAGGGCGGGGCGGGGCGGGGCGGGGCGGGGCGGGGCGACCTGCTGGCACGAGCCTCGTCGAGAGGACTGCTCTCCGCCGCGTGTCATACTACTTTATCCACCCAAATCAGATGGTGCGGCACTTTTGTCCTCGAAACGCAAAACGCAATATGTAGATGTAGCTCTGCAAACTCAAGCGTAAAGTACAGTAGGGCAATTAAGTGTGATACCAACAGATCTACGGTGAAAATAAAAATATAAAGAAAAAAGTGTGTGTGGGAAGCACCTTGTCCTACACTTATGCGTAAGACACTCTTTGTCCGACGTAGGGTGTACTCTGGAAAAAAAAAAAAAAAAAAAAAAAAAAAAAAAACTGTCTTACACACTTTAAAATTGTTGCGAAGAATTTGGCTGCTTCGTAAAGCTTCGCAATACGAAGTAATTTCTTCGCAAGCCCCGCCTTGCGAAGAAATTTCTTCGCACACTACGAAGAAAATGCTTCGCAGCTTACGAACGATTTTCTTCGTAATGCGAAGCATTTCTTCGCAAGGTTTTAACAGTGCACAATGTGCGTCACACTTTTTTCTGTAGGACTATTGACCTAATGAAGTCCCTTGAGTTTGCAGAGTTCGTGCGTATAAGTCACGTATTTGTTGGTACCCCAATTCCGATTTGCACAATTAATCAATAAGTTTAGTGTATTTTTGTTATTTTTTTAAATTAGTCTATACACTCTTGCAGGGATGAATGCATAATGTTCATACACTTTTCAAGTGTACGGAATTCACGGAGCTTCTGCGGGTCAAAAAAGAAAAGCCATCACTCACTAGCGCCACGCGGTCCGCACCAGGAAGCGTTAGTTCGCACACGCGAACCATCACCTTATCTCTCTCTCTCTCTCTCTCTCTCTCTCTCTCTCTCTCTCTCTCTCTCTCTCTCTCTCTCTCTCTCTCTCTCTCTCTCTCTCTCTCCTGCTCTGTGGAAAAAAAGTATATACATCTCCAACTTCGGACAATAGTCCTGTGCGAGCTGCACCATACCTCACAACAGCCGCTACAACTACAACAACTATACACTGCAAACTCAAATGTGCCAATAATGTCACACGTGTGTGTGTGTGTGTTAATAATTATTTGCACTTTCGGGCTGGTAAGAGTGGATATTTTTTGAAAACAGGTCACTCGTTTGTATGATCAAGAATGCTTTATTGAAAATATGCACACCCATATGTGTGCTAATAAAAGTATTCAGCAGACATCTTCAAGCAGACTTATGAAAATACACACATACCTAAAAGTGCGTGACATTCATTCACTTACTTGGGTTCTCAGTGCATTAGCGGCGTGAGCGCCTGCGCGTGCATTTTCTTCTGATTGTGTTCTTGTCGTCTGCTGGGGTCGACGCGAGTCAAGTTCATCTGGGATCGCTGTTACGCGCCTCAGCAGCAGCCTAGAGATTAAAACGCACCTCGCGGGCCCGCCTGCCTGGGCTGCAGCGCCGCCTTGTCTTTGTCGAGACGTGACACTCGGGCGCTTCTTTTGTTTGAGCAGCAGGCGGTGGCGGCGGGCGCGGCCTATCCGCCCCGCGTATCATTTGCATTGCTAAAATAGCAGCGATTTCGGATTGAGATCAGGAAACTGAGTAGACTGGAAACACAAGTTTGCGAATGTCGCACACTTGGATGTGTGCGAATGCCCATTCGTCCACTTGAGGGTGTAAAGGTGTGAATTTTCCGTGGAAATTCACACACTTTTGGCTAGCCTCCAAGTGCACGAACGATCATTCGCACTCATAGAAGTGCGTGACATTCACACACACGAGTGTCACAATTTTTGGTAAGTGAACTAATTATTATTTTTACACTGCGCCCTCACCATGGGCGACCCCCCACTCTTTGGTTTTGAGGGAGTGAATGAAAAATTTTGGCGACCATAATCGGCCTTAGTGAGGGACATTTTGATGATTCATTATATGTTTTAAATTTGTACTGTATAATCATTTTACTTACCGTAACACTGTAAATGCTACGGCTTCTTTGCATGCCGAAATTTTGGAATTCTTCTGGAATGCCAATTTTCGTCATCTTTGAATGCCGAACCTCAGCTTTTTCCCTAAAGAATGCCAATTTTCGGCATCGTTGATTGCCGAATTTATTCGGCTTTTTCCATGAAGAAGGCCGAAAATCGGCATTCATAAGATGCCGAAAATTGGCGTTCCTGAAGAATGCTGAAATTTCGGCATGCAAATAAGAGGCCGTAGCATTTACAGTGAAGGCGTGAAATACAAGTTAGTTGATATTGAATTCCTGTTTGCCCAGCGCTGTTCGACGCCCGTGGCGGCGGTACCTGCTCTATGGGAGTGTTTTATGGCTGGTGTATTGCGGGCGGGCGGGGCGAGGCGGGGCGGTATTGTGCTATCTCCTTTACGACTGGCTCTGCCTCGCGCTGGCAGGGAAGTCCTCCGCGCCGCGAGGCACTAGCGGAGCGCGCTTTTTGAAAAAGGCGCGCGCTGCCCGGTGGGGTCCGAGCCTCGTCGCCTGCTCGCCTCGGCCCGAGCCGAGCGCCTCAGAGGTGACTCACGGTAGTAGAGACTCTGCCAACAATATCTCGATAAAGATAACGGTCTGCCCGAGCTACTGGCAGCGAGGGGGGGATCACTCATATAAAACTTGTACAATGATTTTTTTGATTTTTGATTTTTTTGATTTTTTTGATTTTTGATTTTGATTTTTCTGTTGATTTTTCACGAGATAAAAAAGAAATAATATGTTACTTTTTAAAAAAAATGTGTTTTTTCTTGTTTTGTTCCCATTTTTCTCAGTTTTGAGTTAATTTGTTCTCGATTTTTCGGATTTTTATGCAACCTTCTACTTGATTTTATTTTGATTTTTTTTTTGGATTTTTTTTTTTGATTTTGTAAATGATTTTTTTGGGGTCTGTACAATGATTTTTCGAAGTGACCTCCCCCTCGACTGGCAGTGCTACCATTTTACACGATAACCTTTAAATTGATTTTTTTTTTTTTTTTTTTTTTTTTGTAAAAATTAATTGTACGGTCTCGGAACCACGCTTAAAAATAATTCGCATTTGAGAAAAAACAACAGCTTTGCAGGTGTACTAATCTTTTAACTGTGTAGGCGCAGCCGATTTTTGAGGTACGGTACACCGTGCTTATTTTCTAGCTATCGTGGCATTAATTTTTGTGCTGCTGTTTTAAGTTTTTAGCCATTGTGCTAATTTATAAATTTTGAGAATTCACAAATAATTTCAGCTGAACCTTTTTTCCCTTTTTTGCTTGCCGTTTAACGCGACGTTGTAAAAATTTTAACTTTCATCTGACAATTGTCCTGTGGATGAATTTGGAACGCGATAAACTTGTAAAAGTAAGAAAGCAAACCATTTGTCGCCTTACAATGACAGTACTCATTCGTCCGATTTTTACAAAATTTAAAAATTTATGATAATTTTACTGTCAAAAGATAGATGTTTTGTCAAATATTTGATGAAAACAGTTGTCATTTGTAGACAACTTCCATATCATTCTGGAAAGATGAAACTGTTCTTAACAACAATGTCGTCGCACCAACAAAGATATCTTGTCAGAGGCACGGGCGTAAATTATTTGTCACAAAATATATGTTGTACAAATGACGGAAACGTTTTACAGTGGAGTAAACGAAGTAACATTCCCCATAGGAAAATTGGCGCGTCTTTATTCTTCTCACAGAGTAGCGGAGGAGGAGGAGCCCGCCTTCCAGGAACGCGAGTGTCCAGGATCACACAGGCGCGCGCCTCCAGGCGCCTCCAGGGCGTCAGGGCCAGGGCCAACTAGAGGTAGAGGCCGGTGGCCGAGCGAGGCGTGCCGCGCGCCGGGGCGGGGCGGGGCGGGGCGGGGCGGGGCGGGGCGGGGCGGTAACACCTCCTCGCCCTTGGTGGTGTACGCCTCGCCTCTGCTGCCCAGGGAAGAAAGTACCGCAGACAAAAGAGTTTCCGTAAAGTTCTGCTCGCATGACGACTGTCTGCTCCCTGTCTGCTGCTCCTGTCTGCGGCTTCTGTCTGCAGCTGCTGCCGGTAATTCTGCCACTCCCATGATCTCAAAGGTCTTTCAGTACTTTTTTTTTATCACCGTGAAACGATTGCAGGTCGTTGTCGACACTTCCACGGAAACCCGTTTACTGTGGGCGCTATTTCCGAGTCCTGCTCTGCCAAATATTTTAACCAGCAGTAGCTCTTTAAAAATAAAATTATTAAAATGATCATTATAATAATCATCATTATAATCATCACGTACTGTAGTAGCATTGTGGACATATTTTGAATTTGGCCACATTCCTGCGTTGCTGTCTTCCTTTGTCCTCGCACAACCAAATTTTCACAGTGGTGATACACCCACACTTTCTCTGCTCGCATGTTACACTTGTACAAAGGCACACAATCAATTTAGCGCCTAATTTGGTGCGCTCTGATTTGCACTTTTTTTGTGCGTCCCTTTATTCCGAAAAAATAAGGTTTTTCGCACAAATTCGTTTTATACGAATCGAGTTTTAGATGCAGATGCTGCACAAACGTTTGCACAAAAGCGTACGAATGCGGTTGGAGTGTCATCGAGAAGCCTTATTCTATTTTTTGGATTAATGTGCTACCGAGGGTGTACCCCGAGAGTACCTTACTGGGTACTACACGGTATTACGCGTAATGTAATACCCCAAAATATCAAAATATGCTCTAAAATTGCAACATTTTCTGTGTAATACCGGTGTAATACGGCGTAATTCAGTGTAATACGGAGTACTCTGTACAAGTTTTCTCGAAGTAAATACCCCCTCGTGTGCTACGCTGTGCTACGCGATCGCCTCCGCGGACATGCTGGTCCTGGTCCCCTCCGCTGCAGCGCTCTCCAGACGATCTTTTCCTCTCGCTCGCACTTTCCCTCTCAGGCGATCGCCTCCTCTCGCTCGCACTTTCCCTCTCTGCGCTCCCGGCCGCTCGGCAAGCTCAGCGCAGCGCCCTCCAACTTGACCCATATTCGCTGTGGCTCAAGATCAGCGTCTTCCCACACCACGTGGGTATGCGAGCCGAGACGAGCCGAGCGCCGCATTAGTTTCATTCCATACTTTTTATTTCCTTCCCCCTCTCTCAATCAGCTCTTCCTCGCTCTGCCTTCTGTCAGTCAGTCCAGTCTCGCTGTCTCTCTGTCTCTGTCTCTGTCTCTCTCTCGCTGCCTACCCCCGACTTCACAGGGGCGTCGCGCCATGGTTGGTGCTCGGGCTGTGTCGCGCATTCTGCACGAAAAGAAAGAGAGGAAAAAAAAAACGTCAAAAGAGCAAATACATCAGCTAATATAGAAACAGCTGAAAATATTACCTCTCTCTGCCAATTTTTGCCTCATAAAGCTACTAGTGTTTGCTACACTGGAAAAACTAATGTGACACATGTCACATGTGCACTGCACATGTGACCAGTTTAGGTAACATCACGTGATGTTACCATATTTTCGGTAACGTTTGTAATGTGACATCCTCCATGTTACTGTAGGCAGACATAACACGTGGCACCGGATGTCACATTACCAAACGTGACCGAGAATTTGGTAACGTTTTGTAATGTGACATACACTGGTCACATCAGTTGATGTGACTCATGTCTCATTAGTTTTTCCAGTATATACTAGATCGGGCGTTTTTCAGTACTGCAAAATATTAGATGAGGCAGGTAATATTTCACCTTGCGCAGATTCAGCTAATATGTTTTTTCTCCGTGTGCGCCGGCCGCCGGCCGGCTGGCCTACACCGAGCCTATATGGCCACGCTAGAAACAGCAAGTGTATGGATGCTACACACTCGCAGGCTTACGGATTTTAATTCGCACTCGCTTGTCTCTTAAACAAATGCGTGAAATTCTTTCGAAAAAAAAAATAAAGAAATCTACACGTTTTCTCGTTAATTCTCACACTTTCAAGTGTGCACCATTCGTATATACACTCGGGCGTCCAGTGCGGTGCGGCTTGTCCGTCCTGCCGGGCACATTAGACGTTACTACTCCGTGACACTCATTGCTATTCAAGGTGCCGGCCGCGGCGGGCTCGGCGGCGCGCCCGCCTCTGTGCCCGCCCCGCCCCGCCCCGCCACGCCAGAGACCCGCGCTCATCCCAACCGAACCCCTGCCCTGGCCGAGCCTAACACCACAACTGTTAAGCTCAAATTTCTCTATGAAATTTAAAAAAAAATAAATAAAGGGAAACAACTGAACATGAAACATGAAAATAAAAACTAAATTAAGTGGAAATAAATTGCTTAAGTTAACTTTTATAATCGCTTAGTGAAAATAAATTCTAAAGACATCTTTCAGCTCAATTCAATTTATTTTTATTTTTTCCTTTTTCTAAAAAAAAAAAAAAATAATAAAAATAAGCTAACTGACCTGGCCAGGGAAGCGGGCCCTGTGGCCTCCAGAGTATGATTGCCATCCTCGTCTGCTTGTGTCGTCTGCTAGCGTCGTCTGCTAACGACGTGCGCCTCGCCAGCGGATGTCGAACGTCGGCTTTTGTCTGTTATATCTAATTGGACGCACTTGCCCCAGCAGCGCCCCTCTTTTGGTCAAGGGTGGAGGACGCTCGAGAGGAGGGAGGGTACTCGCGGCATCAGCCTTTAACACCTCTGCGCGTAATCAAAGCGTAATACCCTATAATCGATGTAATATCCTATAATCAAGCACATATCGTTGATCTACAACCACATTTTTCATATAGTGTTAAATCTGATTATTTCGGTTGGTGAGGTAGTCACTACCCAACCTCACGTCATGCAAGGTTGAGGGAAGGGAAAGAAAAAAAAGAAAAAAAAACTAATGAAAGCACAACGCTGGACACGACAATGTATACCGTCGACAAGAAGGCGCCTCTTCCGCGTTGAAGTTTTCACACGTTAGTGAAAGCAAATGGGTGTTTCCTCTCCGCCGTCCAGCGCGGCACGCCGGACTAAGGCACTCCCACCTCTTAGAGCACACACACACACACACACACACACACACACACACACACACACGTGCGCGCACACACACACGCACACACACGCACACACACTCACACACTCACAGTCCTGCACCCATGGGCTGATCTTGGCCTTGGACTTGGTGCTGCTATTCGGCGCGCACGCCATTGCCTGTTCGCTTCGCGTTATTGTTCGAATCGGGAAACGCGTTCGGTCATTGAACAAATATCAGCCACCTGCGTCGTAGATCACTGGCGTGTTGCGCGCTCCTTGACTAGGAGAAGCAATGGCTGAAAATTTTTTATTCTCTTGAAATCAAAATGTATAGTAACGTCGCCCATCGTGAAATTTTATTGAAACGCTTGAACTGATAAACGTGTCACACTCCCAGAAAAGCCTTCATTTTGCAGTGTTCGTGGTAAAAAATCTCTGCTTGTGAGAAAATTATACTTGTAACAAGTACAATTACACTTGCTACAAGCAAAATGATCTCGAGATAACGCAAGAACACTGCAAAATTAAGAACATGCTTTTCTGGGTGCAATTTTAATATGCTTGCATCAACTTAAACGGGCATGTGTTTGAATAGAAATCCACACAACTACACACTTTGTTTTTTAAGTATCTTTCACTTTTTAAAAAAAAAAAAAAATAACATAATTTATTGGAAGATGCTGCTATGGCTACTACCGCATAGGTCTTCTGGTTTTCTCTATATATCTCTCGATCTTCCCGGTCCGTCAAGGCTCTCTCTCTCTCTCTCTCTCTCTCTCTCTCTCTCTCTCTCTCTCTCTCTCTCTCTCTCTCTCTCTCTCTCTCTCTCTCTCTCTCTCTCTCTCCCCCCCCTCTCCCTCTCTCCCTCTCTCCCTCTCTCCCTCTCTCTCTCTCTCTCCCTCTCTCTCTCTCTCCCTCTCTCCCTCTCCCTCTCTCCCTCTCCCTCCCGTGAGAGAGAGGAGGAGTGAGCGCGAGCCTGATTAAATTTGCCTGCAATCTCGCCCCGGAAGCGAAGAGGTCGCGCGGGTGTTTGGCGGCGTGTTTGAAGCGCAGCAGCCTTGACTGGACCACGTGAGTCTGGAGGCGCCCCGTTGTCTCAGTCGATATCAACTACATGGTAGTAAAAAAAATATAATAATATGCGTTTTAGTAATTGTTTTTCTTCTCTGATGGGGAAAAAAAATTGAAACGGTTCTCAAAGCGAAGTGGTCAGGCAGGCGCCCCCACCGAAAGTTCACTCGTCGTCGAAATGACATCCGCGTTGACGTCGGCGTCTGCGGCCGCCACCCTAGACCACAATGTCCTGGACGATAGGCACCGGGCTAGTTTGTTTAGCACCTGTGCATTTCTTTTTTTAATATTATTTTTTATATACTTTTTTTTTGTACTGTACTACATATGCCTTGTAGCTGAGCTGCGAAATTGTACTTAATAAAAAGTAAGGGTTCGTTACAGTTACATTGTTCAGAGAGAGGGCAATATTGTTCAGTCGATTAGCATTCGCGAAGACCAGCATTCCCGGTTTTTTTTTGGCGATTGTAAATGATGCGGAAGCTAGAAAATTAGAGAAAGACAGAAAAAAAAAAGAAAAAGAAAAAGAAAAAAACTACCTGGACAACTGTGCCGACTGTGCGGGGGTGTCCATCTGTGATAATCAGGTGTTCACAAATGCTGGTCACCCGGTAATCGTCAGGTAATCATCACTTTTTTTTGCAATCCGGTGTACACAATGTTTTCGACTTATGGGCACCCGTCGTGATAGTGTCTCTTTCAAGTGTGAATAATTTCTTCTGAACTAATTCACACCTTCGCCCGCGTTTTAATGTATGGATGCAGGTTCACACATGTGCACGTGTGTGGCATTCAGGCACATGAGCGGGCGCGCGTGCCCCCCGCGGGCGCCCTGTTGCCGCACAGGACATTGCGACACTAGGGTTACCTCTCTGCACATATGACTCACATGTCGCTCAGGTTTTTTTTTTCTTTCCGCCCTATCGGCGCCCCGCTCGCCGCGCCGTCCCACATTGCTTTGGAAGACGTTTTCTTTTCCTTTCGTGTAACACACGGAAATAGGGCTTCAGCACGCGGTCGTATATACCGTACGGCTATTATGACACATTTTAATGGGCGTGATTCGAAGCGTTCTGCTTCCCGCCCTGCCCGTCCTTTGACCTCCGTGTGTGGTTCCAGGTTGTTGGTGAAATTTATGAAATAGACTCTGGGCATCCAAGTGTATGAACGTTGTCGTAAACGTAAAACACACACAAAAAAAGAAGGCGTGGCTTGTCGTAGGAATTTCACACTTGTGTGGGGGCAAGTGTGCGAATAGTAATTCACACACCTACTAGTGTGTGACATTAGGGTTTCCATCCTAGATACCCAAGCGCCAAAGAGCGTGAGAATGTCATAATGTCATACACTTGTAAGAGTGTGAATATTCAATCGTACACTTCGACGGTTAGTGGTGTGAACTTTCCTTAGAAATCCACACGTTTGCGTGGCCCAAAAAAAAAAAAAGAAAGGATGGTCGTCTGAAAATGCATACATCTCCAAAATGTGCGACATTAACTCACTTGAGTTTCCAGTGAAGCAGTGTAACACTTTAACCAGTTGCAACAACGGTTACCTCGGGGTCAGGCGAGCCACGTGGGCGCACGTGTCGCGCTGCACCGCCCCGCCCCACCCCGCCCCGCCCCACCCCGCCCCGCCCCGCCCCGCCCCGCCCCGCCCCGCCGCGCCGCGCCGCGCCCTCAGGAATCACCTCAACGACACGCAGTTATGTGGTGCAAATAACGAGGCTCAAGGCGTTTGGAAAGGGCCATTACGCTAAACGCTTGTGCGTGCGGCCAGTTTGTGACCGGGGTGCTCTGTAAAGGTGGGCTAGGCGGGATAGGCGCGGTGACAGAGAGGCTGACCTCACTGAGAAAAATTTGTTGAAAAAAAATATTTTTTTAAAAAAATACAGGTTTGTCTGTTGAATCGGTAAACAGATTTTTCCTGTTGTTTGATGAAAAATTTTACTAAATTAACAAGAAAAATCGCGAAACAGCAGATTAAGTTTGTTTGTAATGTTACGGAATTCGTTTGTAAAGTTACGGAATTCTTATGTATAAAAAATTATGAACACGATTGAAAATTAAATTCACAGTCAAGTCGTGTTTCCTGTTAATTTACGAAATGGATTTTTTTTTACCGTGCTGGAAACGCAAATCGCACACTTGGACAATAAGTACACGTGTGATTTTTTGCTCGAAATTTCACTCAGTTTGAAGAGAAATTACGAGTAAACGTGAAACCTTCTAAAGTGTGAACTTTGCATACCAGGAAGTGTGTCCGTTTCCATTATTCCTTTAGTAGACTTTTCCCCTACCAGCTGTGTTGAATTTTTAAGAAAACTGAAAATTGTGGTACCTTGATAAATAAAGATTAACACGATTACAAGTGTGCGACATTCATACACTTCAGAGAAAGTGCGAGTGAAGGTGAGGGGAAGTTTGGATGGAATTTCACCGAGCATTATGCAGATGTCGTCCACGTAACTTCAAATATATATATTATTTTTGTTTTTGTTTTCTTTTGAAATGTGTGCCTCTACTACTCGTTCTCCTGCCAAGACTGCCAAATATGAAAACCCCTACGAGCAATAATTTAAAAAACCCGGAAGCGGATGCAGGTTGTCTTAGCGCGAGGGGCCATCCATCGGAGCCGCCATACACGACCGGAGCAAACTGCAAACTTCCCGAGAGAAGAGAAGGGAAGGGTCCGAGCCGCGCGGGGCGGGGCGGGGCGGGGCAGGCCGAGCCCGAGCTCCAGTTGGTAATGACGTGAGTTGAAGGTGAGGGTGTACGTACGAGGAGGCAAGCCAGGGTGGCGACCACCGGGTCTGTCTGTCTGTCTCTCTCTCTCTCTCTCTCTCTCTCTCTCTCTCTCTCTCTCTCTCTCCCCCCCCTCTCTCTCTCTCTCTCTCTCTCTCTCTCTCTCTCTCTCTCTCTCTCTCTCTCTCTCTCTCTCTCTCTCTCTCTCTCTCGTAAGAGCAGGAAGGTCGATGCCGCCGCCAGTTTTCGTTTCGTCGGTTTCGTCTGCTTCTTGGTGTGAACAACCAAAGAAGGGGGGAGGGGGGGATCAATAATACAAGTTTACACAATGATAATTTTTTCATTTTTTATTTTCATAAATTTATCTTTCTTTTGATTTTTTAAGAAAATAATGAAAATTCAATTCACTGATAAATTTATTGGATTATTTATTTCGTATGTCCGGTATTTTTCATTTTGTTTTTTATTTATTTTTTTCTCTATGAGCTCGAGTTTTTGATCTTTTCTTGCACTTTCTTCTTGATAATTTTTTTTGTTTATTGTCTTTGATTTGTGAAATGATTATATTTTGGGGCTGCACAATGACTTTTTGAAGTTCTCTCCCCCTCTCCGCTTCCCTCTCTCATCGACAGCAATTCTGATCGAGGACCGCCACGGCCACCCGACGCCGCACTTCTGCACGCTAGCCCTCTTCGTTTACATTTTAAACGGCACCATAGAGAGAATACTGGACCCCCGACTTGTCCCTCTCGTCTTTGTCTGTCTGTCTGTCTGTCTGTCTGTCTGTCTGTCTGTCTGTCTGTCTGTCTGTCTGTCTGTCTGTCTGTCTCTCTCTCTCTCTCTCTCTCTCTCTCTGAAATGCGAAGGCCCTCGTGGATTATTTTCGACTTTGGCGCGAGAGTATGCGTGATGTCTTCTGTCTTTATGTCTATCACGCTCTACTGTCTGTACGGGTGGACTCGGTGAGAATGGTGACTGCTGTCCCAAGAAGGGATCCTTGTGTGCATGTGTGTGAGAGAGAGGGAGAGAGACAGGGAGAAAGAGAGAGAGAGAGAGAGACGCTGGGTGTGTGCTGGGCACACACAGTATTGCGCTCCTCTCCACAGGAACTGCACCCGCCCTTGAAGAGTCGTTGCTCCCTGCAGCAGTGAAGACTCAGTCCGCCCGCAGAAGGGGTTATTTTTTTATTTTATTTTTTTCCATGAGCTCGACCAAAAAATTATAGATAATAATCCCTGTCCGATTGTCGTGCTGCGCTGTGCGGTGGAATCCTCCGCGGTTGGCTCCTTTACTTTGGCTGTCGGAAGGCGCTCACGCTGGTGCCCGGCCCGGCCCGGGTCGGGTCGACGAGTACTTTTGTTGAGGCTCGATGCGGACATCGGGTGCAGCGCGACGTGGTGCGGTGCGGCGTCACGCTGACGAGGCATGTGCACCACCAAACTCCTGTTTTAAATTTTTTAACTCTCTTTTGCAAGATACGAATTATTTCCTTCTGCTGCCTTCAGTTCAGTGACCGACATGCAGTTAGCAGAACACTACTTAACTACTAAAGCATTCGCTAACTTGAAACGAGACAATAATTGACTGGTGCTCTGGAAAGCCAGGTGTGTGCAAGTGTTCATTTTTCACTGGATACTTTGTAGTATTCAGTGAATAATGTGTGTATATGACCGTGTATGAAGTGAATAGTGTGTACGTGCTACAGTAAGTAATGAATACTTGTTCTGAAAGTGCGAATAATAAACGCTATGGGGTGTCGAACTGAACCAACCAGAATGTGCAAATAATAAACACTATCACTGGAAAGGTACTGCTAGTCACATTTCTCGCCCGTAATGAGCGGAGAATTTTTTCATCGCTCAGTAAAAGTGACTTTCGCTAAAACGACTAAAATCGAGTATTTTCTGGAATTTTAAAAATCGCTCCGGAAGAGTGACATTTGATGATTTGACTGAAAAAGAGTCATCAAAATGACTCTAATAGAGCGATGTTCATGCATGTCGCTCTCCCAGGAGAATGAAAATTTGGTACAGAAAAGTCGCTCTTCCAAGATCGAAAAAGGCCACTCCTCCATTTTCAGTGATGGGGTGTTGAACTGAATCAAATATCATTTGCGGTGTTTGTTTTTTTTCAACACTTCGCAAACGTTTCGTAAACTGCTCATCACTTATTGATGTGCTCTTTCCGCGTGTTCCATTGATTCCGTTATTGGCCTGGCACCTGTGTGCAAAAATTCTATTCTTTTTCCAAAGCCTATTCACTAAACATTTTTGTAACATATACTTTATCTCGACATCGCATAATGTGCTAAAAACCAGAGCGAACACGTGACTGTGCTGTAGGGTTCGGCAACTCGGAAACTTTTCCGGATAAATTGAAAAAAATCCGCTCTTTCGGGGAAAAAAATCCTGGAGGTTGGAAAAATTGGAAAAATTAAAAAGCTAAAATTGTGTTTAAATACACTCTTTGGTACGTGTTTATGGTCCAGAACGATGCCAAACGCTTTCTGTGGAGGTAAAAAATGTCTAATAAATCATCAAAATTCACTGAAAATTTTAAGATTTTCTTTGCCAAATTTCAATGTTCATTATGTGTCGAATCTTTAAATTTCCACAATCGTGACCCGTTTTACAACTTATCTTATACACTGCATACTACTAGAGGCTGAAGGAACCTAATTCGACCGTTTCGTATCGTTTTTGTCATCACGAACACAGATTTCATGGAAACAAGTTTTCCATTTTTTCCACATTTTCCAACAATTTTATTTTTCCGGAAAAATACGAACCCTACTGTGCTGTAAAATTGCACATTTATTTTTCTAGTGAAGTTGCGGATTTTTGTAAGGAAGGAATTCCACGCACTTGTCGGGGGAAGTGAACCCATGGATGTTACACTCCTTCAAGTGTTTGGCATTCACACACTTGGGTTTCAAGAGTGTATGACGTTGGTGAATTCTTTTGCTGCGTGGGAGAGCACGGTGGTTCTTTGATTCCCGCTGACACTTCCTCAAGTGCGTCGTGTCCGAAGCGCTGGCGACAGGAGGTGGAGGTGGTCGAGTATAGTCTCAGCTGAATCAAACCCATACCCATACCGCGAGGATTTTTTCTTCTATTCTTTTTGCTGTGTTCCTTGCGGACATACACTGGGCTGTCGTGTCAGTGCCGTATGAAAGAAAAGAGTTGCATGCCGGAAGAACAAGGACATCGCGTGAAAGCGACACACCCTACCCGTCCCCACCTCTCTCTCTCTCTCTCTCTCTCTCTCTCTCTCTCTCTCTCTCTCTCTCTCTCTCTCTCTCTCTCTCTCTCTCTCTCTCTCTCTTCATCTCCTCCACTCTCCGGCCCGTGCCGAGTTTTAATGTGTCTTATCCTTATCCTGTTGCAGTGTCAGTGTTCCTGCTAGCTGCCGGCCTCTTTTGCGTTCTATTCGGAGTCCTCACCTCCATCTGCACTCCCTACGACGTCCTGATGCGTGAGGTAAGTGCACTGCAACCCCCCCCCCCCGCCCCCCTTTTAAAAAATAAATGATTATAGTACCGTAGAGGAGGAGTGAAGGTTAACTGCTATGAAGCCCCTGTGAAGTCGGAGGTTGGCAACCTTTGGTGGCGGCTATGTTGAGCGGGTCTGCCTACCTGGTCAGGGGCTCGACAGAGAGGAGGAGGTGGAGGCGGAAGGAGAGAGAGAGTAAGAGGGAGATAGGGAGAGAGAGAACCAGATAGGACCGCTCCAACTTTAACCTTTCCAAGGCATTTTTGTTGTTTTTTTGTTGGTTTTTTTTTTGTTTTGTTTTCTGAAAGCCTTATTTTGGCTTTTGATATTCGGCAACTTTTAATGTCAAATTGAGGCGTCCTTCAGAAGAATCCTGAACTGTGGAATTAAAAGTTCCCCAAATTGGCATTTTTCCGTGAAAATATGTCTCCCAAAACAGCATTTTTCAGATGAAGTATGGCGACAATTTCCCAAAAATTAATTGTTACTCCACAAAAAATAACAAAATTTTGTGATTCCAAAAAGAATCCCCAAAAAGTGGCCACAGTAGCGGTGAGTGAGTGAGTGAGTGAGTGAGTGAGTGAGTGAGTGAGTGAGTGAGTGAGTGAGTGAGTGAGTGAGTGAGTAAGAGAGAGAGAGAGAGAGAGAGAGAGAGAGAGAGAGAGAGAGAGAGAGAGAGAGAGCGGGGAGCCACTGACTGGGCTGGCGCACCTGTGCGGAGGCCAGCAGAGTACGGATTCCTCCTCATGTAAACAAAACCAAACCACCTTAATGCAGTGCGACTTATGCGAGGGGGAGATGAGGAGGAGGAGGAGGTGCGACTTATGCGAGGGGGAGATGAGGAGGAGGAGGAGGTGCGGCGGTGCCTCCGCGCCGGCAGCCGCCGGCAGCCGCTGGCCCACATCCTCAAGGCCACCAGGCCGATGGCAGTGGCGCTGCCGCAGCCGCCTGCCCCCCCCCCACCCCCCCCCCTTGCGGTGAGGCGGGATGCTGTGCGGCGCGCTTCAGTTCATCCCGAGGAGGTTCAGCTCGGCTCCGGTGGTACACGGCGCGGACCAGACGGGGTCGGGAAGAGGCTTCCTCCGCGCTCCGCCCTGTACGCCGCACGACAAATTTAAATACAAGCGTATTTTCAAAAAAAAAAAAAAAAAATTAAATTTAAAAAAAAATATATAATAAAAAGGGTTTAGCCCATTCTGGAAATTCAAGTGTGTGAATGTCGCACACTTAAAAACTGTGCGATGATTCATTCAAACACGTGCGGCCACTCAAACGTGTGAATAATATCGTAGGGGAATTCACTCGCACACTTGTGCACTGTTAAACCATAAGTGTGCAACTGCACTGTTATTCAATTACTGTGACGTCACATTATTTTTCATGTGAAAACTTGAAGTTTAACTTCACGACATTTCTAATGGAATTCTTTTCCGTAACCCTCACTACTTTTTTCTCAGTGTTATTTATCTTAAAGAAAATTTGTTAAAACAATAGTAATAATTAAAGCAAAAGAGAAAACTTTGAAACTGCTATACGTAGCTTCCTCAGCCGGGCAGACAGGTTTCTGTGTTGCGGGTGGAGTTCCCCTCGCGGCCGGTGGAGAGAGGTCCCCGTGAGATGCATCGCAAAGGCCCGTTCGGGGGGCTGAGTGGTGCACTCGACATGCGACATACGCGGCGGGGCGGGGCGGGGCGGGGCGGGGCGGGGCGGGGCGGGGCGGGGCGGGGCGGGGCGGGGCGCGGCGCGGCGCGGCGCGGCGGGTTCACTGGCCGCCCACGTCAGGGGGAACTAGGGCGTAAGCCGGCGGGGCGGCGGGCTGCGCGCGCCTCTGGCCGTACAATCAGATCCTACATGAAGTCATCGACACTTGTTGCATACGCACGCGCCAGCGCGCCAGCGGCAGGTCCTCCTTTTGCTGTGAGAGCCCCGCCCCGCCCCGCCCTGCCCTGCCACGCCCCGCCCCACCCCGCCCTGCCACGCCACGCCCCGCCACGCCCCGCCACGCCCTGTCCTGCGGTACGTTGACACTCGCAACAACATGTGCCCCCGCTCCCCGGCAGTACTGCGCACGCGGGCCTCGGGTCCCGGGGGGAGGGACGTTACCCTATCTCGCTGACCCCTGGAGACTGGACCACAAGAAGAAGAGGCGCTCCGTCATGATTGCGAGGAAGCAGCCGGACGCACAAGGCATATGACAAACTCACTGTAGTTTTACAATTAGAACTCGAAAAGAAAAGGAAAATGGACCAAGTGTGTGAATCGAGGGGTCGTCAACTGCCTTTAGCCGTGTACGGAGGAATATTGGTATTATCAGTAATATCAGAGTAATATTAGGGTAATTTTGTAATATTGTAGGTAATATGGGTAATATTGATGTAATATTGGCAAAAATGTGGGTAATATTGATGTAATATGAAGGTAATATCGGTAATATTGAAGTAATATCGGGGTAATAGTTTCGTGTACGGAGGAATATCACAGTTGACGACCCCTTGGTGTGAATTAAACATTTACCATAACTTTTTTTTTTAGTACGCACTCTTAGAAAATATTACAAGTTTAAATATGAATGTTGAAACTAAATTTTGTCACCTTAGAAGCAGATTTAAATATTCGCAATTTTCCTTTTCTATTTTTGTCTTTTTTTTTTCCTTGCTAACAAAAAAAAAATCGCCCTGAACACTTTTTGAAAATTTTTATTCCTCCTCCTCAAAGAAATAAATAACACAAAAAGTAAAAAAAACACAAAATTACAATTAATGTTGTTCCCTGTTCTCTGCCTCGTCTCCCGCAGCGCCTCAAGATGGTCCCCGGGCTGCCCGCGTACGAGTGGTGGGCGACGCCCCCGGACGAGGTCCTGCTCCGAGTCTACGTCTTCAACGTCACCAACCAGCATGAGTTCGAGAGCGGGCACACCGACCGCCTGCACATGCAGGAAGTGGGGCCCTTCATCTTCAGGTACTGCCAACACTCCCGTGCACACCTTTATACGGCACTCATCATTTGGTTCATTTTTTTAAATATAAATAAAAAACAACTAAGGCGTAACTGTACGTTTGGATGACGCGTAGAGTTTCGCTTGAAGAGGTCACGCTTGAGATAAAGCGCGTTGGACAGAAATTCAGGACAAAGTGGAGCGGATTCACCTGTTGCGCTTTACTTCAAGCGAAATCTCAGCACGCTTGATAAAGGGCGTAAGGTTACGCCTTAGTTTTACCAGAGTTCATGCTTGGCTTATGCATTTTTTTTTTTTTTTTTACACAACCAAGGAGTTTACAATCATGGATAATTTGATCGTACTTGCCCATCAAAAATTGCAGAATCTGAGCATGTGCTACATAATTTATGAGCTACGACTAAAACTGTCCATCAGAAGAATTTCGAGCGCAACTTTCCTTTGGCTCGAACTCTTGGGCTTTGACTGCAATACACTTAAAACGCTAAGTGACCCACTTATAGATGTTTAGACTTGTCTTATCACCTTACGATGGTCAAGTGTGCTAATGAAAATTCACATACGCTGGAAACCCAAGTGTGTGAATTTCGCACACTTGTAGGTGTGCGAGGATCCACTCGTACACTTGGCCACTCAAACGCGTGAATTTTCCTCGGATTTTCCTGGGGATTTTCACACGTTTGAGTGGCCGCAAGTGTCACCAACAATGGTATCCTCTCACACCTACAAGTGTGCGACATTCACACACTTGGATTTCTGCGAAGCATATTAGCGCTTCCAGTCGTCTGCTTCGTCTCGACTCTTTGAACGCGTCCGACGAGGGCGTGACCGTGGCGTGGCGGCGTGCGGCACGTGACTAAAGGTCAATGTCACTCGGGCTGCTCGGCCGTGGCCGGGGCGGGGCCCGCCCGCTGCCCGGGTGGCTGCACGACTGCCGACAGCCGCGCAGGAGGGGTGGCCTACCCCGCGGGCGCCAGCCACTGGGAACCCAAGTGTGTGAATGTCGCACACCTGTAGGTGTGCGGGGATTCATTCGTGATCTTAAACGTGTGAATCTTCCTAGGATATTCATACGTTTGAGTGGCCAAGTGTACGAATGAATCCTCGCACACCTACAAGTGTGCGACATTCGTACACGTGGATTTCCAGAGCGCCGTCGACGGAAGGAAAACGAAAGGTCCCCCAGAGACGCGATTTGAAACTTGGGCTTTAGAAAATGCGCTCTCATTTGTGTCAAACTATTTCTCGCGCGTGTCCATACACTGGTTTAGAAAAAATGTTGGGAATTCACAGCACATCTGTTCTGAAAAGAATTATTGCCAGAACTCTTCGACAAATTACAACAGTCCTCTGTATTTGAACCGCAGAACTCTTCGAGAAATTAAAACTGTCCTCTGTAATTAAAATAGACTGGCTTCAAAAATATGGTCGAATGGCCGACAAAATATTTCACTTTGAGGCAGCAAAAGGGTCCTTTTTTTTTTATTACAGATAAGTGTTAGGATTTCACAATCGTTCCGTATTGAGGAAGTGCTGGGAAATCACAATAAAGTTTTAACAGTATGTAGAAATTTTGTGACCAACTATCTACGAACAAATTTGTTCTTAGTCATCGACGACAAAATTGTAGGCAAATTAGTTGAATTGTCACTGGAATCCAAAATGTCGCTAAAACGTGTCGGTCGCTGTTGCAGGGAGAAGCTGACGCACGTCAACACGACGTTCCACGAGAACGGCACGATGACGTATACCGCTGTGCGCCAGGCCATCTTCCTGCCCGAGCTCAACACGCTCAGCCTCAACGACACCATCACCGTGCCCAACCTGGCCGTCCTGGTATACCGTCCTGAAATAAGCCAGCATGTGGAAATGCGTCGAGGGGGATACGATTCTGTAATTTAGTACACCTCGTTATTCAGAAGGAAAAAAAAAGACGAAAACTTCAGGAATATTCACAAGAGTTCTCAAAAGTTTTGAGAATTTTTTTTCAGTAAAAGTAAGAAAAAAAAATTCGGAAAAATTTCGAAAAATTCGCCAAAATTCACAAAATCTGCACATGTGCATCAAAATTCAGGGTTGTTTCCCCGTTGATAAGAACGCGTGCTCCCCCAAGAGTAGACGCTCTCTGGTGCTGGAGTGTCCTGGCGTGTGGTTCACGAGGGTCTCGGCGCGGTCCTGCCGCAGGGTATGGCGTCCTACCTGCACGACGCGTCGTTCCTCACCAAGCTGGCCTTCAACGTGATCCTGCGCCGGCTGGACTCCAAGCCGCTCGCCAACGTGACGGTCCAGGAGTACATGTGGAACCTGACGGACCCGCTGGTGGACGTGACCCGCAAGCTCGTGCCGCACCTGGTGCCCGTCGAGAACATGGGGGTCCTGCACACGGTGAGCGCCGCCCCGCCACGCCCCGCCCCGCCCCGCCCCGCCCCGCCGCGCCCCGCCGCGCCCCGCCGCGCCCCGCCGCGCCCCGGAATGCCCCTCGCCCCCACGTTCACGTTCATGTACTAGGTGTAGAAGACGCAGGGGCGAGCGGGTTTGCCTTCACTCTAAAAAATAATGTTGTAAATTTACAGCAAAATTATTGTTAAGTTTTTCGCTGACTCGTGTTGTTGTACAACAACATCGACTAGTAATGTCACAACGACTGTTGTCAAGTAACAATAAAAGTTGTCAAGCAACAACAAAAGTTGTTCAGTAACAACAAAAAATTTGTCTAGTAACAACAAAAGTTGTCTAGCAACGACAAAAGTTGTCCAAGAACAACAAAAGTTGTCCAGGAACAAGAAAAGTTGTCAAAGAACAACAATTTTCTTGTTTAAGTTAAAAACAACCAAAACAGTGTCATCACTGAAAGGGTTGTTTTTTGACAACAATTTTTTTACAGTGTACTCGATCTTCCCGTACGGCGCAATAGCCCCTGAGATAGGTAAACCCGCCCGCACCTGCGTCTCTTATGAAACACCCGACAGCCCATAATATTTGTACCCCGACTGTAAGTCACGTAGTCTCTGAACGACCCCTACGAACGTCGCGCGTCCAGCCCGAGGGGTCCTTCACTCAATAAAATCAGTGCACGGGGTGTTTTGAATGCATAACAGTGTTGCGGCTTTGCCTACCCCATTCGCCCGTAAGGCGCCATGGCCTCTGTAGCGCTTGGCGAGTATGCAATCCCGCAACACTGTTATGTATTCAAAGAAACACCCGGTACACCCCAAATCTGAATCGGTAGTATAAATCTGTGAAAAATCAAGAAAATTCAGGGGGGAAAATCGGTAACAATGAAGAAAAATCACGAAAAACTAGAAAAATCAGAAAAATCGGTGTACGTTTGAAATTTTCGTGAAGGACCCCTCCCCTTGGTGTAACCCGCCGCCGCCTGTTTTTGCTCCCGCAGATCTACGCCGACTTCACGGACGAGGTGTCGGTGTTCATCGGGCCGGACAACGAGCGGCGCTTCTTCCAGATGGACCGCTTCCACGGCGACCGCAACCTGGGCTGGTGGCCAGCCGACCGCTGCGACTCGGTGTACGGCAGCACGGAGGGGGTGTCCTACCACCAGGTAATTAGGCATGGTCACTTTATGCAAACGAAAAAAAATTATGCGCTGAGATTTTGGTCTAGTATGCGACTTTTATTCGTCTAAACTAAAGCAGTTATGCGGTCATTTTGCTTGGAAAATTCGCAAAAAAAATGCGAAAAGTGTGAATAAGGGGGCCAAAAGATGCGAAAAACTCGAAAATGCCAAATTGAGCGGTTGAATAAAATAAAGAAAAACTTAAAAAAAAAAAAAAAAAAATTGTTGTTAAAACCATGGTACAGGGTAAAGGTGTCAATATCAATACTTCGAATTGATATCACTATCTCAGTCTTAGAACAGAAAATAAATACGACCCCAAGTATAAAACGACGTATGTTCCTGATATTTTCATCAGATTTCTGTGAAACACACTAAAAATTATGCGCGCACAATACGGAAAAAAATCATTATACCCCGAAAAAAAAATAATCGAAATTATGCGACTTGGAAATACAGTGTGCCATGGTCCCCCAACATCAAAAGGCTATAATTATTTATTTCATTTCGAACGATTCTAAAATATGATGCGAGAAAGTGCGTTGGCGTGGCGTGGTGACCAGACCTCTACTCCTCTCTCTCTTGCACCACCAGGGCGTGCGGCGCGAGGACGAGCTCCGCTACTTCCGCAAGACGCTGTGTCGCGTCACGCCGCTGTACTTCGCGCGCGAGGAGGAGCGGCTCGGCATGCGCGCGCTGCGCTTCGAGCTCCCCGACGACGTGTACGACCGGCCGGCCAACGCATCCTCCGACACGGACTGCTACACGCGGCGCCACCAGCGGCCGCTGCCGTCCGGGCTCACCGACCTCGCGCCCTGCTACTACAGTGAGTGCGCCAACGCCTGCCTGCCTGCCTGCCTGCCTGCCCGGGGGGAGGGAAACTAATCCGAGCTTTGGTGCACAAATTTTGTGAAGTTTTGCTTTAGTTTTCCCTAAATTTCTGTGAAATTTACGGATTTTTTTTCCCTGACATTTTTCTGATTTTTTTCTGAATTTTTCTGATTTTTTTCTGAATTTTTTCTAAATTCCTTTGAATTTGTCTGCATTACGGGGCGTTCATAAATTTATGAGTTGTTTCCCTCTGCGCACTCTTTGGGGAAATAACTCTGAATTTTGTTGTACTGATTTAGTTAATTTTCCTGAATCTCCCTCTTTTCCTTTCGTTTTCAATTTGGCTTAAATTTTTCCGATATTTTTCTTGAAATTCTCTGTTTCTTTTTACATTTTTCTATTTTTTTCATATTTTTTCTTTCAGACTTCCCAGTGGCCGCGTCCATGCCGCACTTCTACAGCTCGCCGCACCTGCACCAGGTCGTGGACGGAATGCAGCCGGACCGCAGCAAGCACCACTCTTACGTCATCGTCGAGCCGGTGAGCACACCTCCCTCAAGTGTGCGGATGTCACTCGCTTGGAGACGTGTGAATTCTCCTTCGCACGCTTGTGCGGATGGAAATTACGAAGAACACTTTGACTCGGTCAAGTTTGCAAGTACAAATAGAGGTTCACACTCTTGCAAATGTGGGAGTCGAAATTTATTCACCTGCAAGTGTGTGAATCGAAAATCACATATCTAAAAGTGAGTGACTTTCACACACTCCCAAGTATGTGACATTCACACACGTACAAGTGTGCGCCTCTAACACACCTACAATGGTGCAACATGCACACACGTTCAAGTATGTGACATTCACACACCTGTAAGTGTGTGACAATCACACACAAACAAGTGCGTGACGTTCAAACTCCTGGGTTTCCAGCGAGTGCCCGTGGCGGGGGTGGACTGGCCGGGACTGGCCCATGGTACTTCTTGACGGTCTCGGGGGCTGCGTCCTGACTGACTTTGACTGGCGTCTCTCGCTTCTCTTCCGCAGACGACCGGGGTGCCGATGAACGCGGCGGCGAGGAGTCAGTCCAACCTCATCGTGCACGACGTCAACGACATCCACGGCGTGGGCAGGTTCTCCAACCAGGTCATCCCCATGTTCTGGGCCGAATACGTAAGTCGCGAGCGTCCGGCTGCTTCCGAGGGGGAAACAATTAGGAATTTTGGTGTACAAATTTTGTGAATTTTCCTGGATATTTTTTTTTTCAGTTTCTACATGATTTTTCCTAATTTTTTCTCTAAATTTTTCGAATTTTCGTAAATTTTTCTGATTTTTTTTTCTGATTCACGAGAGGTGTACTAAAATTTCAGAGTTGTCCCCCCCGCCCCCCGCCCCCCGCAATCCCCTCCCCGAGCTGGCTCATGTGCCAACGAGCCTCGCGTCTCGTCTGCTGACTGATACAGAAGAGCGCGCCCCTCGCTCCGTCTCCCTCGCACCTTTGCGGTGCAAACCATGAGTGCGAGAGAGACCGAGCGCTCTTCTAACTGTATATGTTTGTGCATGTGTGTGTGTGTGTAACAGAACCAGGTCGGGCTGCCGTGGTACATCCACTTCACCATGTACTTCACGGTGATGGTGCTGCCGTGGTCGCAGCGCCTGTGCACGGCCGCCATGATGCTGGCCGGCGTGATCCTGGGCTTGCTCGGCTACCGGCGCGCCGTCCGCCGCCACCGCGCCCTGAGGCGTCGCCTGCTGCGGCGGCGCGCCCGCGACGCGCACGTGCCCGTCAAGGCCCTCTCGTCCTACAGCTCGCTGGACCTGCTGCCCTCCTCGTCGTCGGGGTCCTCGGCGGGCGTCGCGTGCTCGTCGTCGGCGGCCTCGACCAGCGGCTCGACGGCGGAGACCCCCCTCTCACTGTCCTCGTCCAACTCGTCCTCGGCGGAGAGGGTGGCGCCCTGCTAGCCCCCTCACCCTGCACGACCTAGCTAATTTATTTCGCGCGCCAGCGGATGCGGGTGGGACGGCCGGCCTCTCCCCGCTGTTGTGTGCTTGTGTGTGCGTGTGTGTGTGTGTGTTTGTGTGTGTGTGTGTGTGTTTGTGATGGACCGAGGGCCAAAGTTCCTTTCGCGTGCGGAGGGGTAGCCCAGTCACTCCCCCAGTGCTCCCTGTAGTCCGTCCTCTACTGCGTGTTTAGTACCCGGGACCATAAGTAACGTGGTGTGTATATGTGAAGCACTAGAGGCCAGTGCGAGTCGAGTGAGTTCAGTACCTGGTTCCGGTTCCTGCGAGTGCGTTCGGAAAACCGGAAGCTGGAACCTCTGACCATGCTGGTGTGTTATGTGTGCAGTACGAAATGTGGCTTCTTCAAGACTGTTTTTGTAATGGCTTTGAGAAGAAAAGAGAAGAAAAGAAGGGAAAGGGTGCGCAGTCCATTTTTCCTAGCTAAGACTGGTTCAATTTCTTTCTTCAGCCGCCATCAAATGAAACGTCTCGTTAGCACGTATATCTTTCTCTTTATCTATTGTGTGAGTGCCTTTAATGGAGGTTCTTGGTGGTTTCTCTGTGACCTATGCTCAGGTCCAGGATATTGCAATGCAGGCAAAGTCTTCTGGACTAGGAGCTTAATTATTGCTGGAAAGGACACCACCTCTTGTATCAAGCTTATTTATTCTTCAGAAATGTCATCATAGTCAAATGCTTTCCGATCATATTTAAAAATAGCGTTTGATTGAAATAAGAATGCAAGGTCCTTTTTAACTTCATCAATGGACTTTTGATGTTAGTTTGTCAGTGAAAATCTGTATTCAGTGTGGAATGATACATTCCCATTAGAGTAGCGCAGGGTTAATTACTTAATGAAAACTAAGTGAAAACAAATATTTTCATCACATTTTGAAGGGTCTAGGAACTTAATTTTGAGGGAAAAGCTACAAACCAGATTTACACAGTAAGAGTACACAAACAGTGTGGTGTCATATATTTTAAGTGCATCCATTATAAGGTTATTCTTTGCTAGGTTAATATTATACTGTGACCAAAGTGTGCCAAGCTCTTCATTTACCAAAGCAGTTCTTACAAACAGTTCTTCCATTCCATGGGGTTAGAATTATTATTATTTTTTATATTAAAGCTTATGACATTCAATTATGTTTCTCCGTAGAGTTGACAATGATTTCTGAGATTCCCCTTTCAAATGTAAAATATATCTGAATGAAATTCTTCTATATATAAGGTCCCACGCCTAATGTATATTTTATTTTCCTTTTTTTTTTTTCTTGATTAACTAAAAAGTTAATTATTGGGACACCTCTTCTTGTAACAGAACAAAGAACTTTCATTTGTGAGTTTAGGAATGCATTAAATGATAGAATAGCTCAATTCAGCTTTAGCTGAACAGGTCAACAGGGTCTTATTCTTAGTTCTAAGATTGCTGTGCTCAGTCATTTTCAAATGAAAAAAGGTGAATAGCTAAGAGGTGCTTTTTAATCCTCAATGCTGCACTGTGCTATTTTCTTCAACAGACTCAGAAACTATTTGCAAAATCTAATTTTTTCCTCTTGTTATGTCATCATACTCAACAGACCAATACAGAGTCACGGAGTGTATTTTTTATCTGCTTGTACAAAGTACTAGGAGGAAGAAAAATAGTCATTAATGTTTCAACTCTCAGCTAATAATAAAGAAAGGGCAAACTAAAATTTCCAAAGGTCATACTGCAGCTCCAACTATTTTAGGCACACAAGTGATTTTTTTAATAAATAATTTGACTGTGATTATTATTTTAAACAGCCTAAAATGTTATAGTAAAGTAAAACAATATTCCTGTAAGTCCTGTAGTTATAAAATAAATATTCTTAAGAATTTAAAGTGCATTATTAAAAAGTTGCCCAATCCCTTGGATATCAACAAAAGTGTACTTAACTCCACTTAAACCAAATCCAAAGAAGTAAGTGCCTCCTGAATCGTTTCCCCCTTGACGCTAATCGGGTGACGCCCTCGAAGTTCTAGGTCCGACCGCCAGCACCGCGACCGCCATCGTGTCGTTCCCGGGGACTCCGTCTTCGACGTCAGCATTGGCGCCGCTGCTGGGACGAGCGAGCCGTGCTCCAGAGAAGGCTCAGGAAGCAGGTGTCCGGCCCGGCCCGCTCTGCTCCAGGAGGTGAAGTGCCAGGGCGACGAGGTCCTGCTCGCCCTCACACTGCTCTCCACGCCGTCCTGCTACCTCACCCTGGCCAACACCGAGGGCCCCCTCACCAAGGCCCTCTCGGTCGCGGTGGCCAGCACGCCGCGCTCACTCAGGTAGGAGTGATGGATGAAATAAGCTGTTTCAGAAGCACTTGTTCTCTCTATTGATTTGAGTACATGTACACTACTAGAGGCTGCATGCTAACCTAGCTCAAAATAATAGCAATAAGGCAATGTGATTCCGGCATGCTGTCCCAAAGATGGTCCTCCTCAGGTTGGCAAGTCTCAGGGATAGGTTCTGTACCCTCCTGTCTTCATGGATACAAATCACCTTGGCGGATTGTACTGCTCAGTTCAAATCGCCTTTGCACCCTACATCCTCCTGTTACCTTTGGTACCAATCGCCTTGATTATTTTCGCCTAAAAAACGGCAAGGCTGGAATTATAATGCTATCAGGAAGATTGGATGATTTTCGCCTTAAAAATATTATGCCACACTGACTGCTCGCTCTGCCGGTTGCTCTCTGCTGGCTGCGCTGCTCTCTGCATACTGCTCGCTGTATGACAGTACAAGCAGGCTGATACCTTCGTATCATCTGCTAAAAAGGCGAGGCTTGTTGCCACTTGGCTTCATAAGCTTTCGTTGGGCAAGGGGAAAGTGAAGAAGAACCCTGAGCGTCAGCTCAGCGCATGCACGTGCGCCCCTGGAGTGCAGAGCCTCCAAAACGACTCAGGAGGTGGGTGGGTTGCCTGCCGCCACGGCGCTACCGCTCCACCCCAAAGGCGGCGCAGCACTCGGCACTCGGCCCGCTTGGAATGTTCGGCTCGGCTTCGGGTCGGGCTTCGTCTCTGTCGCCAGTCTTGCTGCTTGTTGTTATTGATCTTGACTATTGGCATTGTGTGCTTTGATTTCGATTTATATCCTCATTGATGCCGAGATTAATCGGCACTCGTCCAACTAGAATTAGTTATTACCAGTGCTTCTAGAATGTCATTTGCAGTGAAGACTTCACTGAGCGTTTGCTCGGCGTTTTCTTGCCGACGCCCGGCGCGGTGCGCAGAAGGGATACCAGCTCCGTGCCAGCTCCCCTAGCCTGCCCGTCGAAAAAGACAAGGTATTTCAAGCATAATTTCCTGGCGTAATTTTATTTTTTCCCTAGATTTTTTTTCTTGCCCTCCATCCCTTTTTACGACCTCTGTTGTCTGATATTGAGCTGCACATGATTTTGTTCGGTGTTCTCAGCATATGCCTGCTTTGTTTGTTTTAGGTTAACAAGATAAATATCAGTGGGTGCCGAGCCGAAACCCTTATTGAAACGTTCCACACAAACTTGCGTGGGTTACTTCTGTGCCTTTGGAGGCTCCCTCCGAAAGAGGAGAACGCCTTGGCGCTTCTTTCCTCTGCCAGTCATTCATTCTCTGTCATTGTTTTGAACTTGGAAAATACATCTGTGGACACAACTTTAACCATGAAGACAATACAGTGTAAGTTGTGTCCCTTACAATTCAGTACTGTGCGTTTCTGTTAGTCAAACCAACTTTATATTTATCTCTGTCTGTCTGTCTGTCTGTCTGTCTGTCTGTCTCTCTCTCTCTCTCTCTCTCTCTCTCTCTCTCTCTCTCTCTCTCTCTCTCTCTCTCTCTCTCTCTCTCTCTCTCTCTCTCTCTCTCTCTCTCTCTCTCTCTCTCTCCTCTCTCTCTCTCTCTCTCTCTCTCTCTCTCTCTCTCTCTCTCTCTCTCTCTCTCTCTCTCTCTCTCTCTCTCTCTCTCTCTCTCTCCTCTCTCTCTCTCTCTCTCTCTCTCTCTCTCTCTCTCTCTCTCTCTCTCCTCTCTCTCTCTCTCTCTCTCTCTCTCTCTCTCTCTCTCTCTCTCTCTCTCTCTCTCTCTCTCTCTCTCTCTCTCTCTCTCTCTCTCTCTCTCTCTCTCTCTCCTCTCTCTCTCTCTCTCTCTCTCTCTCTCTCTCTCTCTCTCTCTCTCTCTCTCTCTCTCTCTCTCTCTCTCTCTCTCTCTCTCTCTCTCTCTCTCT
>JAHWGI010001264.1:0-13780 GCA_029379305.1 Frankliniella fusca
TGCAGCAACAGAGCCTTTCTGAATCCCAGTTACTATAAGAAAAATATAGAAAGCATTCAACAGCGGACTAGGGGTATCGTCACACCGCGATGCAGTACATCGTGCGTCACACATTGAAAGTGGTATTGAGTATACATAGATTTATATATTTTATCACAGCAAAAGATACTCTCTAAATGTTATTCCCGCGCTCTTTTGTACACCGCGGTGATTTCGTATCGGGACTGACAGCCCTGCAGCTGGCTGAGACTCACGGCCCCTTCAGATGCGGCGCATAAGCAGCCCAGTCCCACTCGACTCACATCCTGTACTTTACGCCTTTTCTCTTTCTACGTGTGTGCGAGTACTGAGTGCCGGGCCGGCGCGGCGCATCTCCTCCGTGGGAGTTACGGTGCGCTATTGCAGTGGCTCACGCCGCCCTGGCCTGGCAGGGACGGGACGGGACGGGTTCGAGTATTTGGCGAGTGGAGTGGAGTAGTGTGTAGACTGACCTAGCTCGAGTTTCACCGCGGCCACCTGCGCGGAGCCCGGAGCTAGGCCCATGAGCGCGCATGCAGCGCAGAGCGGTCATGACATCAGGTAGCCGGCGGGCAGGTCTTATCGCTGTCTCTCTCACTTCACATATCAAACCCTTCCTCACTCCCCACCTACACATTCGCCTGACAGCCACGAGTTTGCATTTGTGTACGTGTCGCGCACTGCTTATCTCTAGATGCGGGATGTTATATTTCTGGACAACAGACTCTTCTCTTAAAGCTTGACTAGACAAAGCGCTCAACTTCCTCATCGCTCGCGACTTTAATTATAATGTTTCACCAGGGAGGTTATTGAACATCAAGGCTCGCCTCTCGAACTGTCCGTTCCTTAAGGTTGTCAGAGCAAGAAATATTGTGGCGCACAATTTTGTCTTCATTTATAAAATCTATTTTATCTTGAAGAGAACAATCCTAACATTCAAAGAGGAAAAGCAAAACGAAAAAATGTGAGTCACTTGTAGGAATGGCAGGTCAGAAAAAAACCGTGAAAAAAAAACAAAAAAAATACGATTTCACGAAATCCTGGTAGGCACGAAGTTCGTTTATGTTTTTGTTTCACAAAATACTCGTTGTGCAATGGGCATTCGAACATTGCTTTAACATATTTATTCTAACGTGTCGTTCGAAATTTTATTTTTTGAACTACCGTCCATGAGTTGAATCAACAGCCCCCCTCCCCCCCCCCTTTTCCACCCAGCGCGCCGGGCAGGGCAGAGGGGCCGCGCGGGCCGAGCGGCCGAGCACCATCGACAATGCCGATTCGGCTTGGCTCGCCATTCGCCATCGGAACTGGCACTATTCGCAGTCGGCTGGAGGATGCGTCGCCGCCTTATAGACAGAACGGGGGGCGTTTGAGGTGGGAGTGCCCAGACCTCCCTTCTATAGTTCTAGGCTGGGACCTCCACTCAACAAAAGAAGGCTGGGGGGAGGCGCCGCCGCCTTAAACAGAACGGGGCGTTTTTGAGGTGGGAGTGCCCAGTCCTATCCCTTTCGTGGTTCTAGGCTGGGCTGGGACCTCGCTCCACTCAACAAAAGAAGGCCGGTGGCTCGGCGGCTCGCTCACGCGTCCTTCCGCGACTTAACTCGCGTCCACTACCGAGAGATGGCGCCACTAGCGCACGAAGCGAATTTAACTATATTTTACCCGAACGAAATGTTATACAGCCGAAATGACTGTGAAAACAGGAGTTTCAGACCCACGGAAATCGTTTCCCAAAGAAGTTCAATGGATTCGTAAAATTATTCACGTAAATGTACACCATTTCAAGAATTCTGCTCACCAGATTAAAGTCAAACTTCCCAAAAAGTTTTCTGCAGGTGCAAAACCACTGTAAACGCATTCAGTTCGCCATGTCAACGTTCCGATAACTTTACACAATGATTTAAAGTCGCGAGGTGGGACCGTCAGCCCCCGGCCGTGGCGGCCATGGTTGAAAGAGGGCCGGCGGGGCCGGCGACACGGCGCCTCACGCGTCCGCCTCAAACCAACCTAGAATATATTTGGCAAGTTTTTAATTTCGTGACGATCTTAAGTTATGTTGCAGTTCTTTAGCACACAGGTATGGGAGGCACTACACATTCACAGGGAACGCAGAGGCAGACTTGGTGAGAGCCAGCCCCCCAGCGGGCCAGCTGTCAACAACCCGCCTTGACAACCACCAAATCGAACCACCAGCCAAGAATTAAAGGGTCCTAGTTTCAGATTTGCCACACACTTACCATTAAATGAAATAGACAATTAAAATATTAGGTCAAAACTCTCTGTGAGAGCCCAAATCGTGAATTTTATCCGCCTCACATTTCCAACACAAACATGGCGCCGAGCGGGCCAGCTATAAACAACGCCGCCTTGGTGTCCACTCAAACCAACTCAAAATATATTTTGCTAGTTTTAGATTTAGTAACAACGTAAAATGATGTTGCAGGCCTTTAGTAAAGAACTGGGGAAGCATCCACGCAATACCACGGAACACAAGAGTAGACTTATTTGTATCTTTTAATGAAAACATGAGCTGAGGATTCACTCTGAGGTTGGCGGTATTGTCACAAGCCCCGCCCAAGGCCAAATTACAGTCCCAGCCAACAATCAGGAGCCACGGCGGCTAGCTAGTGGTCACGTTTGAAAGTCTCCTGGTAGTGAACCCTTTAACATGGCGTGAATCTGCAACGATTCTGACGTGACCACTCCTTGCGTTGACACTTTTGGATATCGAGGTACAAAGCAACAGGCGACCGTTTTCATTGGCTGGATTTTCGCGCGAAATAATGTTATTGGTCAGAGCCGACTCGGCTCCATGACGAGTCGAGTATTACCATAGAAACAAAGATTTTAAATCGAAATTTCTCAAAATTGGCCACCAACTTTGAGCTAGCATTTCAGCAGTGAACTAAGGAGATCGAGTTCTACTTCTCTGCCAAGTCTTATCAAAATCCTATAGAAAAATCAGGATTTAGGTAAGGGGCCGTGCTAATAAAAAAAAATCGGATCCTGAGACAAAACCATAAGGCTACTTCGTGCCTAAAAAAAACGGAAATAAACCGGTTCGTTTCGTTTCTTTCCCAGAGGCCCTCGGAAAAATACGAAATAAGTGGAAAATAACGATTTTTGACCTTTTAATAACATTTGGAGTTATAATTTAAGAAGGACTATTTTTGGGTCATTTAAGGATTTTTAATCGGCTAGGTCAGGTGACCATGGTTACTTCCCCCCTACCTCCTCTCCGCAACCGGCCACCTTTGATTCTCAAAAATGGGATTTAATTTAAATTTTTCGAAGCTATATTTTAATTGAAATTTTATATCATATATATAAATATTTAGGCAAAGAACAAAGCCTATAATTGAACTACAACCTACATCACAATCAAAAATAAAAATTCTGAACTATTTTTCAACAGTTAACACTTAAAATGAAATTATGAAATGTACTTATCAATTATCACACGATTACGGAATTCTGTACTTAGATTTTCACATACATAAATAGGCAAAGAACAAAACCCAAACACACCTCCAGACAACAGCACGGTGGCTAAACACATCTCCACCAGGCTCCTATCACTAAATACGGTTGCAAAATTTTCACTTTCTGAGGTTAAATATTAAAATTGAGACAAAAAATTGTTATTTTCCATTTTTTTTCCGGAAAGGAACCGGAAAAAAAACCGTTTTTTTTTCCAGCGATTTCAAAAAAGCGGCTTTTTACCATCTCTAGTCACTTGTCTACGAGGCTGCAAAAGATAGCCTTCTGGCTGCAACTGCACCACGTGGCAAGATAGCTTCTTGTCCGCAGCGCCTAGAAAGATAAGTCGGTTTGCAGCAGTGAGGCTAAAGAAAGGTGGGCATTTTTTTTAAAAAAAAAGCGATACGAATTCGCGCGGAGATGGCAAAAATGGCGCTGAAGACCAACTTTCCGGTCATAGTACTATGTCGAGTGCTGCCCTTGCCTACACTCAATTGCTATCATGCAGGCAACCATGCCCCTGCCGTACACACTAACACTGGACAAACTAATGTGACATGAGTCACATCAATTGATGTTACCAGTTTATGTCACATTTCAAAACGTTACCAAATTCTCGGTCACGTTTGGTAATGTGACATCCGGTGCCACGTGTTATGTCTGCCTATAGTAATAACATGGAGGATGTCACATTACAAACGTTACCGAAAATATGGTAACATTACGTGATGTTACCTAAACTGGTCACATGTGCACATGTGACATATGTCACATTAGTTTTTCCAGTGAACACTAACTCGCTTTTGTCGTAAGCGACTGACCATCTCGTTTGTCTGTTGCAGGTATGTTTTGGACCTCGCCCCGCCTCCAGCCGCCCGTTCCAGCGGGTGGGAGAGAGACACCCAGGCCGCCGCGACGCGCACAATGGGTGCGAGGCCGCGTGAGGCACGACCTACGTGGGGCTTTCAAATATCGGCCGGATTAGTTCGGACGGCGTGTGGAAGTAAGCACCCGGCCTACGCACCTCCCCCCTCCTCTGTCCCCCGTATATTGTACCTCGCTCTGGTGTTGGAGTGTGAGTGTGTGGCAGAATCCGGAGCCAGTAGCCCCCGCCGCTCAAGGTCACCCACCCGCTCGAACGCACGCAGCATTCCTGAAGAGTTCGCATTGTAGCGTCCACTGCAACCGGAGTGGGAAAGAATATCAAATTGTTTCGATAGGTGGAAGGATGCCGCAGTAAAGTGCATTTCTTTCAAAATTTTCACATTTTGAAAAGAATCTCGTTGTTTGGTCTTCGTTGATGTCCGTGGTCGCCAGCAGCCCGGCGCGAAGCGTTTACTTTGGCTAATAGCTGTGTGTTGGCACTACGTTAGTCATTCCTGTCACAAGCTCGCCTCTGGCCGGCAGGGCTTGCCGGTTGCCATGTACGGCTGCCCCGCCCCGCCCGGGCCGGGCTCCTTGGACATGCGGCCCCCGGGGCCTGGGGCGGGCGCATGCGCATTGGTTGTGGCTACCGCTCACTTGTCCGCGAGGGACTTCTGCTAAGAGATGATTCAGGTGGCTGGACTGCTGCTAGAAACTAGTTACGTATGTCGTCTTTAACTGCTCGGTCTATCAACCACCGATACTGACGCATGACACGATCAGCCGCCACCATAATCGTGGTCGGATATTATTCACGTGCCCGCTGCACCAGGAATGTGCTTTCGAGTTGAGTCAGCTGTGCTCTTGGTGTCCGAATGCCCACACTGATAGGGTAAGCCCACATATGCTGCCCGTATTTGTGCACGCGGCCATATTCCTCGCCGAGCAGGTCCGTCCCGTTCTGCCTTTCATGACAAATGGTCCCAACGCGACGGCTGCGCGTTCGGCTTTGTAAATAAATGCCGGGGATTATAACGTGTCACTCGTGAGCCCACGCCGCCGCCGCGCCCGCGCGCCCTACGCCTTTTCGGCGCGCCTGCGAGTGCTTCTTTCGCGGCGCCGTGTGCGCGTTCGTGCGTAAGTGCGTGCGTTCGTGCGTGCGTGCGTGCAGGTTTGAATATTCAGCGCGCTGCGTCGCTTACAAAGCCGCAGCCGTGGCCGTCATTGATTCGTCTCAAGAGACGCCACTGTGCTGACGAATACGCTGCCCCACCCCCCACGCGTTAGCGGGGACACGCAAAGAAAGTTGGACAGTTTTTCCTGAAGTGTACTTGAACCTGAGGAGGAAGTAGGCGCCAGACAACGGGTGTTTTTTTTGGAGGGGGGGGGGAGGATAGAGGAAGGGGGTAGGGCTCCGGCCGCGCCCATCTCTGTATGCGTGTGTTTGGGCGTGCGAGAGAGACACCAGAACGGCGCTCGCTCGCCTCTGGCTAAAAATGCTAATGTGGCGGTGATCGTCCTGACGGCACACACGGGAAGCGGGGACGGGCGGGGCGGGGCGGGGCGGGGCGGGGTGGGGCGGGCGTAGCGAGCCACGCCGCTCCTGCCTCCTGACTCACCGCCCCGCCCGCCCCGCCGCCGCGCCAGTCACCGGCCGGCCGGCGTGCTAACCAGTCTAACCTCCCCGCGACACGTGTCCGCGCGCCCGCACCCCTGTACGCGCTGCTCACAGAGGTTAGTGCTGCCCAGTGCCATGTACCGGCCGTTTCTATGAATGCGTAGCAGTTTTGCGGGTTTTGCCTACCTCATTCGCCCGTAAGGCGCCATGGCTCTTGCAGCTCAGGCGAGTATGCAATCCCGCAAGACTGTTACGCCTTCGAAGGAACATCCGGTACCCAGCGTGCCTTCGCTGTAAACTGTTTGGCATCTTTTGACGCCAAGATATTGGCGTCCTTTGAAGAACGCCAAATCTCGACGTTCTGAGAAGAAAAACGCCAACATTTGGCGCTCAAAGACGCCGATATTTGGCTTTCAAAAAGCAGAACGTCAACCAGTTTACAGTGTTTCGGTTAGGTTTTCCCCCCTGTGCCCCTTCATGAGAGCCGTGCTGCTACAGGGGGAGGGGTCATAGGTCCCCAGGCCTAGCGCGCGTTTCTGTGAGGTTACGTTGTCCCGAGTCTTTTCATCGCCGAGCTATCGCGAGTGAGGGCTTAGGCTAGGTTGCCCAAGGCCTCGCGGGAAGCGTGAGGTCCGGTTGTCCAGTGCCTCCTCGTTTCTTTAATTGACCTTGAGTTTGTCCAGTGGACCCGGTGTGCCTGGGCGGGCTGGTTGTCCAGGCGGCACACGGCTGCCTGGAGTTGACGGACGCTCTGCAGGTGTGCAGGGCGCAGGGCGAGGCGCGCCCTGCCGTTCTATTTGTGGCGCCGCGCGTCGCACGCGTCCGCCTGGCATAGCCGCCGCCAGGGGGCGCTGCGGAGCACAATGGGCCCGGCCCGGCGCGCCCCGCCAGGCGTTTAGGAACCGGTTACACACGGACTGCGAATTGCCTCGGCCGCGTCACGTGACCTGGCGCGGGTCACTGAATGGAGCTCGTGACTAGCGGAGCGGGCGGGCGCAGGGCTGTGGCTGTGACACAGTCACTGAGGCAGTCGCGTACGCAGACAGTCAGTGACACTCGGCAGTCACTTTCCTTTCCTGATGGTCACTCCGTCTGTCCGCCCTGCTGACAGCCGGCGCGCTCCGCCACTTCCCTGACGCACCGCGCACTGTGTGGACTTGGGGGCCTCTCCGCGTGCGCTCGGAACCTGCGCGCGGCCAGAGCGTCCCGTCGGGTCGTGTGTGACCACAGCGTGGTCGCGGCTTTTGTTGAGGCCGACTGGTCCATTCCCCCCTTTGAAACATCCGCGCGAGCGGCAAGACGCGCCCCTCGGCACTCCGAACACACAAACACACTCGCTCGCGCGCGCGCTGGAGAGGCTTTCTCTGGTGACATTTTGAGGACCAATTACCTGCAAGACGGTGGACCCCCCGTGGAGCCTCGAAAAGGGAAGTAGTCCTTCCTCGGCGGACTACCGCAGACACGGCTGGGCCGGGCTGGGCACTGTAAAATGCTTGCAAAGAATTGGTTCGTATTGCAAACTATTTTCTTTGTAAGTTGCAAAGAATTTTTAAGCATTGTATTACGAACTAACTCTTCGTAAGCTTACGAACTATTTTCTTTGCAATACAAACAAATAGTTTGCAAGAATTCTAGTAGCTTGCAAAGAAGTTCTTTGCAATACGAACAAATTCTTCGTAACACGAATATTAAAATTTCTTCGCAACGTTGCAAAGAATTTAGTTTGCAAGCATTTTACAGTGGGCCGGGCCGGGCCGGGCCGTCCCGCATGTTCCCGCTGGCTGCGCCTCCACCGAGGCCTCCACCGCCGCGCAGCTCAGCGCGTCGTGGTCCCCGGCTGCTGCTGCTAGCCGCCTGAGATACCGGCCGATCCCTGAGAGTACACTGTAAAATGCTTGCAAACTAAATTCTTTGCAACGTTGCAAAGAAATTTTAATATTCGTATTACGAAGAATTTGTTCGTATTGCAAAGAACTTCTTTGCAAGCTACTAGAATTCTTACAAACTATTTGTTTGTATTGCAAGGAAATAGTTCGTAAGCTTACGAAGAATTAGTTCGTAATACAATGCTTCAAAATTCTTTGCAACTTACAAAGAAAATAGTTTGCAATACGAACCAATTCTTTGCAAGCATTTTACAGTGTACTACGGAGGCAAACACTCCACGCATGGAGCGGCGAACCAGCGACATGTCGACGACTTGGCACGCCATCATAATATGTGGCGTTGACGGCGTTAGGAGTAGTACACCAAATTTCGCGGCATGTTTCAAATGCCTAATAGCTCCTCCGTCGAACAGACATTGGAGTCTTTTTCTTTTTATTGCCCGTTCGGATGACAAAATGATGGTGCAGGCGCGGCGGGGTTTCCCGCAGCGCGGCGCACCGCGGTGTAGCCCCGCCGGCTGGCGTGCGCGGACCACACATATTGCTCATGCGGCTCGATATGCAGTGATGGACCGCCCGGCCCGGCCCGGCCCGGCCCTCCTCCCATATGGCTGCGCGGCGGCCCTGTAGCCCATGAGACGCTTCCGCGTGGCCACACACTATACTTGCATCACCCCGCGAGAGATGTCGCTGCGAAATCGGAGCAGTCACGGGCTATATATGTTTTTCCGACTGCCTCGGAACCCCCCTCTCTAATGGCATGAGTTGGGGTGTCATTACCGCGGTGATGATGTCGTGACCAGTTTGCCCGCCGCCGCCAATACGACGAGAAGACGATTGCGCCGTCGGAAAATAAGGTGTGAAGTGATTGTCGAACGGAATCGTTGAGATTTTTCGAACCGGGCGTGTGCGCGGTACGTATATTTCATATCTACATATAACAATGTCTAAGTGAAGGAGGAGTAATACGAGCAGCTGGTCTCAACTGGACGTGCCACTTCGCTCGCGACGACAGAGTAGAGGAGGCTCGCTTCTACCCTGGGTGTACTGCGCTGAGCACGGACCCTTCGCAGGAGGAACGCCATCTGTGTATGTGTGTGTGTGTGTGTGTGTGTGTGTGTGTGTGTGTGTGTGTGCGCGTGCACGCGCGCTGACCACACGCTAACTTGCCGACATGGTTCACTTGAGCTGAGACAGGCCTGTTCAGCTGCTAAAATTCTTGACCAGGTCATGAACATGACAGGCGCCTATTGGGGTCCACGGGGGCCGGGCCGGGCCTCGGGGCCGAGCGGGCCCGGCCCCTGCGCTGCGTACGCTGCTTCCGCGGAGGTCGTCTGTGAACATTTCGAACGGACTCTGCGGTAATTGACTTTCTCTGGCTGCCTCCCCCGCCCGGCCCGGCACCCCTTCCCCTGCTATCTCTATCTCTGCTCCGGCTCCCTCTCCCGCCATTAGAGCCTAATGAGTGGAAGGAGGACGGCTGCCATATGGCCATATTGCCTCACGCGTTTGAGTTATGCTCGCGCGCGGTCAGAGCATAAGGTCACTGAAGACAGGGCCGCCGTGCAGCTCGGCGAGTCCGCAGGCAGAGGATCGAAGAGGTGCGCGGCGCCAGGGGCCCGGGGGAGGGGCCCCGGGGCCCGGCCCGGGCCACAGAGCAGCCGCCTGTGTCAGAAGTTCGCTCTCGCGCTTCCCTCCTTGTCGCACTTTGGGTCCCTGCCATTCCCAACATAGGCGACCGCCGTAGGTGCGACAAGGACGAAGGTACGAAAGCGATCTTCGGAATCAGACGGCAGAGCCAGCGCGCTAGATCGTAAAACGCTTAGAGGCTCTGCAGGTGCGTCGCGCTGGTCGCGCCCCCCAGCGCGGCCGCCAAGGGCATGCCGAGCCGCGTGAGGAGCTGCGGAGCACTCGTGATGACTGCTGCGCTTTACGCGACCGAGATTTTTGCGTGTGATTCCAAGGAAATTACTGCTGCATGTGAGACGAAAGTAGGCGAAGATGTCTGTTATCCCTCTTTCAAATGTGTATTCTAGTTTTAATTTTAATTATTATTTTTTCTGTAGTCTAGGTTTTCAAATTTGGTTGCGCTATTACGGTATGTAAGTTATTGATCAGCCATGTTTTCTGTCAGCATGACACAAATTCGTAATGCATTTTAAAGCTTTAGTCATTTTACCTTGAAATGGATTCGAAAACATGTATCTTGTTCTTCCATAAACGTCTCCTGCTGGTATTTTGTCATCACCTCCGAAGCGATAAAAGCTGCAGGGCGCTCGAATTCCCGGTCGGATTTCCCGTCGGGTGGGAGCTGCTCGTAACGATGATACATTTGTCGTGACAGATGCGCGCCTCTGGTACTGCAGGGAGGGCATTCGCTGTGCTGTGCTGTGAGAACGGCAGCTAACTCGTATTTATTACTAGTTTTTTTTTCCTTTTTTTTTCCAAATCTTGATTTTATGTCACTCCGAAGCACGTGACAGATGTACGAAGACCTATAGTTTGATCTGAAACGCATAGAATTTAAAATATATGACGTGCTTGTTAAGGTAAGGGTTCGGTGAAAAAAATCGCAATTTTCGGCCGAAAAATCAAAAAACGAGTTTTAGTCGGGAAAACCCTCTTTGGACCTTCTTTTATCAGGGGGTAAGCAGGTTTTACCGCAAAAAAAATTCTAAGGGGGTGTAATTATTTTTCGCTGAGCGAAGCGAAGCTATCCCGTGCATGGGACCAGGAGTGTAGTCGGTCGTGAGTCTGTCTGTCTGTCTGTCTGTGCATACTAGCCACTTCTCCTCTGACACCCCAACAGGTTTCGTTAAAAGATATAGTTTTCCGTGATCTACTAATTACGGCGCAACTTAATCTGACCATGGTTTTCTGATCGATTGAGTTTGAAATTTTGGAACGAATTATTTGAATTGGAAGTTTCAATATTAGTATGTTGGCTGCAGCCGCCGTCTTTGGCTGGCGCCATCTAGCGGCAGGGCGCGGAACTACATCGGCCGCCAGCCGCCCAGCCCAGCCGAATCCCACCTCAGTTTTTCACAGCATTCAAACAAATGATTAAATGATCATTAATAGTCTTTTCACGTAATATGCAGTCTGAAGTCGCTTTTAAGGATGCGGACGTCGCTGCACGAAGTATCAAGTGTCGTCATTGTGTAGAAGTGTGGGTTCGAGTGATTTGTTGTTTGTTTACGTCTGTGGCTTGGGGAGGAGTGAGATGGGTAGTGCCTCAAAATACTTTTTATTGCGTTCGATTTGTGAAATGAACGTCACGGACTACTGAAATGATAGCCAGTATCGATGAAACTTTGTTGTGTTCTTCCTAGGTGAGTGAGTGACATAACCAAATAACATAGACAATGTTGTTTACACTGAAGCTGTGAAACTGTTCGGTGAACATTAGAGTATGGTCTGAGTATTGAAATTAGGTAATCCCATGGCCTGACAAGTGTGAGTTACTAACAGCAGTATGATTTCCTTATATTTCGTTTAATTCCATTTTGAATCCTTGCTTGATTCCCCAGCGTATTGATTTGTTATTGAGTCACCACAAGTTAACCCCAGCTGAACGATTTCTTTAGTGAGGTGTGGATGTTTAATTGTATTAGAGGAAGTGTGCCCATTTTTGACGTACAACAATAGGCATTTGTAATAAAAAAGAATAATAAGTTTGTTAATCGTAAACTGAATATTTGGTGTCTCATTATTCTACTAAAGATAATATATAAAAGTGTGGTTTAAACCTAACAAGAAACAAGAAAAGAGTTTGGGTATTACTTTGGTGAATTTTGTATCATTTTGTTCTTAACCTACTCCGTATTTCCCAATGATACGATTTCTGATCAAGCTACATTATGTGTTTACCAAAACTTACTCATTGATCCGTTATGCCTATGAATTCAGATTGAAGAAAGGTCACTCCACAAAGTTATTGATAGAGAAAAAAACTGTTTTGAAAACATGGTTATTTTAATGAGATTTGACTCTTACAAATATTAGGGGCGATACTGTCGATAGGATTTAGGTGAGAGACCGAACTTGTAATATATTAGTTATGCCAGGAGTGTTAACGTTAAAACAGTCTTTCTAAAACATTGAAGTGCATACTTATTATTACTATGTAGCCATATAACCATTGAAATGGCACAATTGTTTTGATTCTATCCTTAATAGTCGACATTCATTTCAAAATAAATACGCCTCATCATTTAAAGGTCCCGAGTATCTTTGTGAATGTCTTGCTTGTATTTTAAAGTTACTGGCCTCTGTTACAATATTACTTGCAATGTCTTTTTAAATCATACACTGCAAAACCAACAGTCAACTTAGTACACTGATCCTAATGTGCACTTCAAAGTATGCATTAGGAAGTGCATGCCTGCCATGGTATGCACTTGGAAGTACATGGCTGCTATGGCATAGTGCTATAGTAAGTACACATTTCCAACTGCATGGCAAGGCATGCACTTTCTAATGCGTGCCTTGAAGTACATATTAGGAACAGTGTAAAGTTGACTGTTAGGTTTGCAGCGTATTTTAAGTGACCCATCGCTGGCTAACTATGGATTGATGTGAGTTGGTTTGAAGGCAAACTTAATTCAGAAGGATAAGGAATGAGAGGTAGTGCGAGGCACCACTCCGAATTGCGGCGCTACCTCTGGCCAGCGCGCCAGCGCCTATCTGCAGGGCCGGGGCCGGCCAGTAAATGCAGTTGCTTGAACAGCGGCGCGCGTCGCGAAGGGGATTCCACCAAGACTGCAGCGGTCTGGGGAGGGGGCGGGGGGTTCTGCCCGAACTACGGCGCAGTGCGCAATAGGTTGCCTACCCGCCTCGGCGCAGTTAAAATCCGCTATCTCCTGTAGGGCAACACCAGCACCAAATTTCCCTCGCGCTTATTACTTTATTTATATTTCCAAAAAAAAAGAAAAAAGAAAAAAAAACAATAAAAAATATAATAATTTGCATGGACAGGTGGTTTAGGTTAGGTTGGATGGGTGTCCAGATGTCCCCGCACAGGACAACCGCATTTTGGAGGCGATCCCATCGGGTTGTATTGGACTTCTGACTTCAGGAGGACTCTCCGAGGGGGTGCTTATCATACCTGTGCTATAGTGGTGCTGCGCCTAGAATGTCTTTCGGTGGGTTCGGGGACCAGTACTGTAAACTGTTAGCATCAAAAGACGCCAAATTTCTGGTGTTCACGAGACGCCAAAAAATGGCATCAATCGATGTCAAATTTTGGCGTTTTTTCGGCAATTACTGTGTTTTTCATGAATGCCAAAAATTTGGCGTCTTTCGACACCTACCACTTCACAGTGAGTGGCACCGAACCGGCAAGGGTAATTGTGGCTTGCCCCCCCTCCCCCTACAAAGATGTTTCCTGCCTCCTACTCCCATGTCTCTGCTCCCTATCCCCCCCTTTTCCTCCGTAATTGACTGACTGACTTGAAGGTTGCCTACCAAAACGGCGGTTGGGTTGAAACCGTCCCTCATTTTTCCATTTACACTTCGCTCAGCAACTACGTGCCTGCCGCACGTACTCCTAGTTTTAATAGGCCTGCACTGCACATAGGCTTGGCCTATTTTTTACGTAATTACTCCAAAACGTAAATATTTTAAATTTAATTTTCTCAGAATAAGCTTATTTAAACTTTAAAAAATTCCTTGCGCAACAGATTTGTAGTTAGAAAGCTGGTTGTTAGTTTGTGGCTTCTTTAATCAATTTCAAACAACTGATCAGTGAGTTCTTTTATCAGGTTCCTTGTTGTTTTCTTACAGCAGCCTTGTAAATGGTCAAAATTTGCAAAAAAAAAAAATTAATGAGAAGTTATAAAAAAAATAAATTAAAATGCTTTCTGTATCGAAAAATTGGTAATATGTCACTGATCAGACCTCAAAATCGTGATTT